>SNQJ01S0025589.1:6225-16910 GCA_010110895.2 Picea sitchensis
AAACCCTAGCTCACAAAACATACCTCAAACAAGATGTGCCATATCTCTCATAAATAGACCCCAACCATGTTGTTGCCGTGATTTTTCTGTCGCGATTTTTTTGCCGCACTTTTTCTACCATGATTTTTATGCCGCACTTTTTCTACCACGATTTTTTTGCCGCACTTTTGCTGCCGCGATTTTTCTGTCACACTTTTTCTACTGCGATTTTTCTGCCACACTTTTTTCTGCCGCAATTTTTTCTGCTGTGATTTTTTTGTCGCACTTTTTCTGCCGCACTTTTCCTGCCGCACTTTTCTCTATCAATAATGCCTACCCAAATAACCTTTCACATAATAGATATTCAATAGGTTCAAGTGTTATTAAATGAGAGAGCCTTGCCTCTTATTTATACTTCATGTAGCATCCCACTTTCCTTATTTTAGGGATTTCTTCATTAAATTTATTATTTAAATAATTTCTTTTGCAAACACTTTGACTATTTTGACCTTTTGGTGCTTCTAGATGACTCATGAGGGTTCTCCAACTTCACATGGCCATAACTTTCTAACTGTGAGGAGTTATGTGACGTTACACATACCACTGGAAATGGCATGACATGTACTATCCATATAGAATAGTCTTACTTGCAAATATATCAAAACTCATACTATTATCCATCAAACAAACTTGGGTCCATTACCTAAACCTTTGTGCTACCGAAATTCACTACCTAACTTTCTTCAAGGGTTGACATCAATGATAACCAACCCAATTAATCAACAATATCTCTATGTTTATATCTATGATATATTTATGTTATATTGTTTGATATCTGATACATCTTTGTACATTTATTTATTATATCTCCACTCTCATTTCGTGCCGAAAATAATCTAGATCAGTGGTATTAGAGCAGGATTCTCTTGATCATTTTCTAGTGCATATCTCCGATGAGGTCTGGGTATAGAAAGTTGGGTCTCGAGCTTGTCTCTCTTGAAGACAATCTCTATCGCATGCCCAATAAACCATCCATGGTGGAATAAAAGAAAAACAACGGAGCAAAAGATTCTATTAATATGTTGCTTGAGCAAGCTCTCACGCGATAGAGGGACAAAATGATGGGGAATTTTGCCCATATACTTCAACACCTATTGATAATAGGTGTGTCTTCATCAAGTGGCCACTTTTGAGGCACCTTGTCTTTCATGATACAAGTTAATTTTGATATTCTCGTATTTGAAGGAAAGATATGTTAAAAAAACATGATCGCGGAGAAATAAATAAAACAAATGCGTAAATAAAACATAGAAGATACACAAAACAATAGAGACACAGATATACGTGGTTCACCCAGTGTGGGCTATGTCCACCAGAGAAATTTCCAGGTCCTTCCTTTATTATTATTCAACAAATGAATGGATACAACCTACAACACACTCATTTTAACTTCCTCTTCTTTCTCTCAGTCTCCTCACTCGGAATACAATATTCACAATAATACATAGATGCAATACATTTCCCTCATAAAAGAGGGTTTCCTTCTAGGGAAAAAAAACCCTAACATAACTTCTACCGTCAGATATGTGACCTTATAATGAACGGTCCATATTTACTATGAAATTACAATATACATTTATAAGGAAAAATTTCCTTTGGGGGCTTCACCCCCAAATCCCCATCGGGGAAAGTTGTCCCTCGAACCCCATTCAGGGGCCCGCTTTCCCCCGAACCCCGCAGGGGGGGTAACTCCCCTTGCACTCCCCCGCATGGAGGAGTGTACATTCTTCTGGAGTGTAATTTCTTCATGGGGTATAAACACAGCTGAAAACAAAGACCTCTGAATTAGGAAGACAATCAGTCTCCACAACCAACAAGATAGATGCAAATACCCTAGAAAAATGGATAAATATACTAGAAGGTTATTTATCTATTCACAATTTATATGAAAGGGAAAATATCACCTTAGCACTCCTTAAGGCTCTCCCCCATGTCAAACATTGGTTCAAAACTTACTGAGATAAAAGTTTTGCAGAGGAGTCTGCAATATATGGGGTCGAACCCACTTGGGATTTTTTTGTGGATGTGGTCAAGGAACAATATTACCATGTTGGTAACTATGATGACCAATACATGAGATGGTCCACATGGCAGAAAGAGAGGTTCCAAACAGTGTCAGAGTTCAAAAATATTTTTCATACCTTGTGCACCAAGCTGGGTATCAAAGACTCCGAGCGACATCTGGTTCTGAAATACCATGGGGCACTGCATAGGTACATGAAAACCGAAATGGATTTCATAGAAATCTCATCATTGGGAGTTTCCTATTGATATTTTGTCAAAATCAAGTAGAAATTTAGGCACCAGAAAAAATGAGAGTTCGAGTCTACAAATCTGCAACAACCAAAGTATGATAAAGACAACCCTAAAAAGCAACCTCCCGAAAACCCGTCCAAGCCACAGGAAAATAATAGTAACATAAAGATGNGTGGTGTGATTTCTAAAAAATACCCTGGAATAGCACTGATGAATGTCGCTCAAAACAATAATTGGTGGCCGAGATCAAAGCAAGGAGTCGAACCTTGATTCTAAATCTAATTCAGAAAATAATTGCAGAAGACAAATCATCGATGTAGATGCCACTGCTATTGTCGCGACCTCAACAATTCAACCATAAGAACCAGCAGATCATGAGGAGGGGGAGCACCTTTTTCATTCACAAATGTGGATGAAGGGGACCCCACTACATTTTATTATTGATAGTGGAATCCATAAGAACCTCATCTCAGTAGAGGTCATCAAAAAATTGGGATTGTTGACAACACCACACCCACAACCATACAACATTGGGTGGATTCACTAGGGATGCAATCTATGTGTCAACCAACAACGTCGATTTTCATACGACATCCATCCCTTCAAGGATGAGGTATTATGTGATGTTTCCCCATTGTATTTATGTGATGTTCTCTTGGGTCATCCATATATGTGGAAGCGCTATGCTATCTATGAGTCTCGACCCCGTAGTGTCATTGTTACTATGGGAGGTCATCTCTACAGGATACCATAGGTAGTTCCAACTACTCTCCCACCTAAATAGTTCTGCAAGATATTATCTCATACTACAAAATTCAGCTTCTTCACAATCTATTCAAAAGGTGAACAGAAGGACACTGCAACCACTACAACCTCGGCCGAAGCACCTTCTATCCAACAAAAGTAGGTCGACAAGATTGCAGCAAAGAACAAAGATTCCTTCTACACAAAATCATCTCATGTATCCCGATTATTTGAAAAGACTCAACCCCACCAACAATAGGTTCATGACATCCTTCAACAAACTAAGCAACGCAACTTCTCCAACAAGGCGAGCAACTCACCAAGATTCAGATTTAGCAAAAGATTCCCCATCTCCCCTGGGAACTCAAATCAATGGAGGCCATTTCTTCCTAAGGAGAGATGATTTATATAGGTGGATATCGATGGCCACCCACCTATTCCAACTGGCTCAAAATAGTATTCTGGCAATTTTCTATTTTTAGCAGCTTTTCGGTTCCTAAACTTCCAAGGCCATTTTGAGGTCCTAAATGATTTTTTTTGGTATATATCCCGTCAACGATATCCAAAGGCTTTGATTAAACCCCCAAAATGAATCTCCTCAATGATACCTTTCCAACGAGCTATCGTGCACCCCAAACAGAGATCATATGCCAAAGTTACACCCCAGGGAAGTTGATACACCAAACTACCCAAAACGGGGTCCATAAAATTGTTGGTTTTTCATCTTTCGGGGTTAGGGTTTTGGATTTTCTTTATGTTAAAAAGGAATTTAGGGCCTCATTGTAATAATATTCTTGCGAATGAGTGTAGCCATCACATCTATTCTCATAGATAAGCTGCCAGCATTCTAGCAGTGTTTCACTCTGTAATTTTCTAGTCTATACATTTCCCTCGTTAATAGAAATTGTGTATTATTGTATATTTGTGTTTATATATCTTATATATTTTTGTTATATTGTTGAATATATGATACATCTCTGTACATTTCTTTATTATTTCTCTACTCTCATTTCGTGCTGAAAATAATCTGGATCAATTTCAGCCCTGGTGAGGTGCTTGGACATTATATCAGAGCAAATTGGTGGGTGTCATTGGTGGTTTGTGCTCGATGTGGAATGAAAGCCCTCAACATTCCATTCTCATTTTGGTGTCCATTTTTGCTTCCTTCAAATACCTCCTTAAAAGATGGTTTATATTGTTGTATTTGAATTATGTAGTCTCTTCTTCGCATCCTGGGTTATATTTGATATCATATAATATTGGTGTTGGATCGGTGTTGGTCACTATAATTGCTTATTTAACTAAACAATCAAGTGCTACATAAATTGTCAACCCAGGGAAGTCTGATCATTTAAAAGGTAATCACGCACTATATATGCTCAATCTCAAAAACAACCTAGAGTTGTAGTAAAAACATATTAATCACACTTTGCCTTGAACAAACTGAAGTTCTAACTTGAATTATAGGAAAGCAACCTACCTACTGCAAAGTTCAAAGTTTAAAGAAATGATTAATTAAAGAATCCTGGATTACATTTAAAATAACAACAAGATGCTGCAACAGGAAAGACCAATTATCTTGTAACAGAGAACATGGCCCTATTCCCCAAGCAGGAATCTTCAGCACCTGTTTCCGATCATCACACTTCATGAACTCATTGCTTAACTGAAATAATTGACACGCACTGAAGGCTAATTATCTCTAACAGAGAACAGGACCCTATTCCCTAGGCAGGAATCTTCAGCACTTGTTTTTGGTCATCACACTTTCATAAACTCATTGCTAAGTGAAATGATTGACACACAGTGAAGGCTATCTATCTTTTAACAGAGGACAGGACCCTATTCCCCAAGAAGGAATCTTCAGCACCTGTCCCTGATTATCAAACTTTCATAAATTCGCCAAATAGGAATGCTAACTAGAATGATTAACAGTTACCCAAGAATGAATCATATGAAAACAATGTAACAACCAGTAAAGAAAAGTTTCAGCAAAACAAAGTTCAGTAAAGTAGTGTTTCAGCAAAACAAAATTTAATCAAGGCATGAACAGAAATGACACTAACATACTACAAAGCTAACAGGTGAATATTGTGAAGAAGGTGGACCCTCCCTTCTCACAAGATTCCCCTGAAACGAAAGGAACTAGAGAGAAATGCTCAGAACAATCTTTTATTCATCTGTCAATTGTGTCATATTACAATCTGAAGTAAAACGCATCCTTGTCTGTAAAATAATTTCTTAGCTAAAAAGAAGATCCTCCCTAATGATGATTTGCTCTTATTTAAAGAGAAGAATCCCCTCGATACAATTTAATCATCAAATTACATTTGCACATCTGAATCCTATTCTTAGTCAGATCTGATTTCTATACTAGAATAGGGTATCCTAGTCTCCCATAACAGAATGTTATTATAAGTGTTGAGTGAGGTGTTGTTGTTGCGGCTAGAGTAACAGCTTCTTTATTTGTCTTCTTGTTACTGTTGTTGTATGTTGTTTCAGCATTGCAAATCGCGGGCTGTTTCAGCCACGAGATTTGTGTTCTGACTGTTTTAGCAACTTGGTCTCATGCAACAACGATGGTTAATGCTAGCTCAAGGTGCGGCTGTTGTGGTCAATGTAACAGTTTTGTGTTGATGTTTCAGCATCGTAGACCACGGAGGGTGTAACAGCTTCTTCTGTGTGAGTTGTTGTTTCAACATCGTAGACCATGGACTGTGTAACAGCTTCTTCTGTGTGAGTTGTTGTTTCAACATCGTTGATCACGGACTATGTAACAGCTTCTTCTATGTGAGTTGTTTTTTCAGTATCGTTGACCACAGAGAGTGTAGCAGCTTCTCTTGTGTGAGTTGTTGTTTCAGCATCGTAGCCAACGGAGAGTGTAACTGCTTCTGTGAGTTGTTGTTTCAACAACATGCCTTAATGTTAATCTGCAATTCGAACTGTTTCAACACTTATACATTTCTGATCAATGGTTAAGTACAAGAGTAATGTAAAATTATATGCAAAACAGATTAAACATATAGTAAAGAGAAGATACGTTGTATATCTTTGGAAAGATGGGGTAAGGTGATTATGTGAGTTTAAATGTGAGTGAAACAAGGGTCTAATGGTAGCAAAAGGTGTGAGAAAAAAGGTGCATTGTAGGGTCTTAACATCCCCGCCAACTTAAAATGTTGCATGTCCTCAGGCAACTTCACTCTGAATCTGAATCTGAATACTGACTCTGAGCGTGCAAGTTACTCAAGCAGTAGATGTGGAAGGTGATGTCTGTTGGAGCTCTGAACCCTTGAACACGTTGTAACCTTTGCCAAGATGTTGTTTTGGCCTTTTTGGGCAACTTATAATGAACTTAATATTTCTCTGCTGGCATCCAGAGGATAGGAAAATGAAACTGATACCCTATCCAGCTTTCACCACATTGCTGAACACACTTGATGTATCTAGGTACCCTGGAGATTGCTATCTCAAGATTAGTGGGGCTAAAAGGATTGTGTTCCTGTCTTTTCCCAGTAGATTGTTGCCAAAACATGTTATTTGCCTGTAGGGCAGCAATCTCTGTGGATTTAATGAAATGTTGACACTCCTGAAACATGGATGTCTGTAATTGATGAATGTGTTGAGTCATCCCTGGTTTCTTCAAAAACTGATAATACTCTGTAAAAAAATGTGGCAACATTTTGTGGTTCTGGCCGTATCCAGAGAAGACGGTTATCCTCATTATGCTTGGTAGCTAGGAAGTCATTCTGCCATATAATCTGATTGTTAAGGAAGGAGGTGAGTGCCCGAATCTGGATGTCACCGACGATAGGGTTAAGGTTAAGCTATCGGTTCTCATGGATGGCCTCATTATGAAAATATGCCTCACAGAGGAGGTGATGATCTATAGCAGAGGCTTCTGCAAAGGTTTTAACAAAATCTGTTGGATTTAACACTACATGGGGTCTGCCTTCTTTGACTGATTTGATCTAAAACCATGTAAGTCGTTCCATGAGAAATAAAGAATAATTGCAGGATGGTTTTCTTGTAGCCAATAGCTTTTGTGTCAAGTCAAATGTCAGGAGCAATCTGTCTTTTAGCTCTTTATTCTATTTCTTAATGGCACGAGATTCCTGGCGTGTTTGCTCCAAAGCTTCCCAAATTGAGTAGATATGATTTATCCAGATTTGTCTGTGTTCCTGTAGTCTTTTGGCCTGTGTAACAACAAACTCTTTTTTCCATTTCTCTATTATTGCCTGCTCATCCCATGGCTGAGTTTGTGTTTCGGCGTTGCAAGTAGTAGGCTGAGGTAGGGTCTGAGTGGCTTGTTCCACAAAGGTGTGGGTATTGATCTGGTTGGGAGGGGCAGATTCATCAATAGACAATGTTTGTACAGCTTTATTAACAAAAGCAGGGGTTTCAGATTTGACATTTGTTGTAGGCCAGGGCTAAGTCTTAATTTTGGAAGGCCCTGCTGGTTCTTGTGTAACAGCAAGGTGTTCTTCTTTGACTGCAAAAGTCGAAGGTGTAGGGGAAGCTCCTGGCATTGGAATTTGAATTACTTTGTAGCCTGATTGATAGTAGATTTCCCCACATTGACTGCACATATATTCTCTACACGGATTCTCTGTTGTAGTTCCCTCTGACATGGTTGTTATGCAAGCTAGGGTGTACAATTTAAGTTCCTTCTCATAGGCTTTCTTTTCCATGGCTAGCTCTTGCTTGTAGGCTTCCAGTTCAGACCTTAGGAACTCATTTTCTTGTAAGACAGAGGCCATTGTTGGTTCTGGTTGAGGAGTGACTGGTTCTTGTGTAGCATTCACAACCTCACTCGCTGGTTCTTGTGGAGTAGCTACATGATCGACAACTGATTCTTGTGTTTCAACTTCTTGATGTAAAGAAAGTAATGTTGCAGCTCCCTGGGCATCTGATTCCCGTGTCTCGGTAACAATATCAGCAGCTGGTTCTTGTGTTTCATTTGTAGCTGGTTCTTGTGTGACAACTATAGCTAGTTCTTGTGTTTCAGCTACTGAATGAGTAGTTGGTTCTTGTGTTTCAGCTACTTGATGAGTAGTTGGTTCTTGTGTTTCAGCTACTAAATTTGAAACGGATGATGTCACAACCGACTGGGCCTCTGGTTGTTGTGTTTCAGTGCCCGTGGGTGGAATAGGTAAAAATTCTAGCATTTGGGAGGTTGGAGGTGTACGGGGTATTAGTCAGATGGGTTGGGGGTTTAGGGAAGTGGCAGTAGTGGCTGCCCTTGTTGAGGCCCTTGTTCGTTTTATTTGTAAAAAGGGCAGAAAGAAAGGAATTTGCTTTCATTTACGTGGGGGCTTTTCCTCAATAATGGGACAGGGAGAATTGTCTGGTTCAGAATCATCGCTAAGAATATGAAGGGCAGGAGTGGATGATTCTGGTAAAGTGTGGGGCGGGCTTGGTATGGTAGGGGGGTTAATTGGATTGATTGGGTCTATAGGTGGACTGTTAGGTAATTCTGGAGGGTCTGGAGGGTTTTGTGGTTGCTGTTCCTGAAGATTTTCAGGAATTTCAGCAGCTTCTTGGGGATCTATGGGTGGGTTGTTTAGTGGAGGGTTTTGTTAGGGAAAACCATTTTGGATAAGTAGTCGAGTGAGACAGTGATGGGTGAGTGAAAGGGCGGGATATTTAGCCTTTTTACAGTAGTGAGACATATTTTTAAGACAACCGGGCAGATAATAAGAAATGTTCACCAATCTAGCATGTCGTAAATGAGACAACAAGACAAAATCGTGCTGGTAGACTACCTGGTATTGGCCTTCGTAGGTAAGGTAGTGTTTGACGAATTTTCCAACTTTCTTCCATGGAGGCGGCAACGAGCTGACTCGGACACCTCGGCCTTTAGGTTCAATTTGTTCCCCTGGCAAGAGGAAATCCTGTTGGGCATTCAGGATGATATGTTTGCGGCTGAACAAGCGAATGCCATTGGTAGGGAGACCCGAAACTTATGCTATATCCTCTTCTGTAACTGAAATCCAAACTCCTTGAACAATGGAATGATCTTCCTGGAGATTTCGAGCAAATTACAGAACCTGTTGTTGATCAAATCCCTGGAGTCTCTGAAAATAACCGAGTCATCCTGCCTACAGAAAAATTTGATAGGCTTCTGGATACAGTTCTAACAGGGCTATCATGGCGGGTTCGTACCGTATAACAGAGCCTCCCATAGCTAACAGCTCAGTAAAATACACCGTCAAAGAGTCGAGTAACAACTTCTGTGCAGAGTGATTTTTTCGGGTGAAGGCATGCAAATGGTGGTGAAACAAACGAAAGGATGGTAAAAAGGAATGACGGTGGTTGATTCATGTGAAATGATGGTATAAAAGTTCGATATTTCCTTCCCCCCCTTCAAGTGCAGCTAATAATGATTTTACATGAGTGGTAATAAATGAGTTGGAATCTTCTCATTAACTATAGCTTAATTGTATTTACGTATAAAATTTACATACCTCACATTTATCTTTTGATTCATACTTCAAACAAAATATAGTGCCTGTCCATAATAGTTCTGCAGTAGCCATGGTGCAGACTTTTGATTTGTTAGAGGAATTGTGTCAAGGATTTGTTGACTGGAAGGACAAAATGTAGTATGAGAGTGCAAAAGCTTATTTACGAAGAATGCTGAAAAGTTGGTGTTTCAGCGACAGGGAAAGAATAGAGAAATATTTGCTGGATGTTGCAGAATACTGTTGTGGAAGTGGTGTTTCATCCATAGAAAAAAGGGCGAAACAATTGTTGAACGGTGTTGTTTCGTCAATGGGAAAATGTGAAGAATTGCGGAACAATAGTTTTTCGGCAATGGGAAAATGGCAAAAGGTTGCTGACAGTGGTGTTTCAACAATGGGAAAAATGGTGAAAGGTTGTTGAACAGTGGTGTTTCAGCAGTGGAAAAATGGCGAAAAGTTGTTGGACAGTGGTGTTTCAGCGGTGGGGGAAGGATGTGAAAGATTGTTGAATAGTGGTGTTTCAACAATGGGAAAAGAAGGGCGAGAAATTATGGAACGGTGGTGTTTCGGCAGTGGGGAAAAGGCACAAAGTTGTTGAACAGTGGTGTTTCAGCAATGGAGAAAGTCAAAAAGTTTTTGAACAGTGGTGTTTCAGCAATGAAGAAAGAGAAAAAAGTTGTTGAACAGTGGTGTTTCATCAATGGGGAAGCTTGCCTTTCCTTGAAGTAGGATCGTCCTTTCTTAGTAGGCCTATGCTTTGATCAGGAATCTGCAAAAATCGATTGTAACATGGTATTTCTTGACAAGGATTATTAGTAAACGAAATCTAATCTAATACTAAAGAAATTAAATTAAAAAGAATTAATTTCAATGAGGGGTAGGAGCCCCCTCTAAAAAGAGGTAATGAGAGTCTGTCGCACATGTGGCCTTAAAATCTTCTTTGGAAATAGGGCGCTGGAACAGACGGAGCCGATGACCATTTACAAGTAACGGTGTTTTAGAGTCATCGATTGTGAGGAGCCTTACTGTTCTATTGGGGAAAACAGTGTCTATTTCGTAAGGTCCAAGCCATCTTGTACGTAGTTTCCCTTGAAATTCTTTGAACCGAGAGTCATACAGTAGGGCCCAATTACCTTTTTGGAACTGCTTATGCTTGATAGTTTTGTCATGCCATTTTGATCTTTG
>SNQJ01S0025589.1:27027-64668 GCA_010110895.2 Picea sitchensis
GGAAGATCTTTCTAGAAGCGGAAGCTTCTATTAGGTCTTCTTACATCCGCCTTATTCTATTTTATTGAAAGGTCTTATTAATATTGACCTTTATTACATCCGAATACATTGATCTACCTATGTGCGGGTTAGGACCTTAACAACTTGCACGGAAAGGAATCTGAGTGGTGGGATCAATTTAAGAAATCCAAGAAACTCGATGAGAAGAGGATGTCATGGAGGTAGTTCAAAGGATATTTCCAAGAGAAAGATTCGTCTAAGAATTACTATGAAAGGAAAGTGAAAGAGTTCTTTGAACTCAAGTTGGGAAGCATGACAATGGATGAATATGAAAAAATATTCTTTGAGTTTCTAAAGTATGTGGAGTTCATAAAGGATGAGAAAGTAAAAATACAAAGGTTTCTTAGTGGGTTATTCTCCTTATACAGTGACAAGATACAATATGATAACCCCAAAACTTTGGAAGAGACCATAAGGAGAGAAAAGAATATTTATGAGCAGAGCAAAGGGAGGCCAGTATTCCAAAAGACTTGGGATAACAATATGAAAGGAAAGAGGGACCAAAGGAAAAATGGTTTTAAGCCACGCTTTTTCAAAAATAACTCCCAATCAAATCAACATGGTCAGTCAGCCCAAAATGAACACAAGACAACAAATCCTTTTGGGAAAAGGCCCAGGAATAAGCATGCACAATGTTGGGGATGTGATGGAAATAAATTATATAGGTATTTCCCTCACAAAGGAGAAAGAATGAGAATTGTCCACGACATTCAAGAGGATGAAACATTGGAATACATAGGAAGAAGCATTTCAAGGATTTGTGCATCCTTAGACAACAAGCAATAAGAATAATAGCCCCCCATGATTGAGGTGGAAAATAATATCAATACTCAACTTATAACAATTTTAATTGATTATGGAGCTATCCATAGTTACATAAACTCTAACATTATTAAAATATTTCACTTATAAAGGAGTAATCATAATAAATATTGGTTAGTTCAATTAGCCACGGGGGCTAAGACAAAGATCAATGAGTTGGTTAAATATTTTCCAATAGACATGAATGGACTCAACACAAAGGTAGATGTAAACATTATACCTTTGGGTTCATATGACTGGCTAATTGGCATGGATAGGTTGGAAAAAAACCATGTTGTCGTAGACGGTTACAACAAGACCATAACATGTCTTGATGAGAAAGGGAAACAAGGAAAAATTCAAGGTATTCCAAGGGATGTAATTGTTAGGGAAATTTCAGCCATGCAACTGAAAAATAATTTCAAGAAAGGATGTCAAATTTTTGCAACCCATATGGATGAGGTGGCCAAAGATAACATTGAATACCATCCGGTCTTGAGGGACATTGAAGATGTTTTTGAGGAAATCCCAGGATTTCCACCAAAGAGGGACATTAATTTCTCTATTGATTTGGTGTCGGGAGCTGCCCCAATGTCCAACAAGACACCTTACAGAATGGGAACACCAGAATTGAAAGAGTTGCAGATGCATCTTGAATAAATTTTGAAGAAAGGGTATATATTCCCAAGTGTGTCACCTTGGGGAGCCCTATTTATTTTTGTGAAAAATAAGGATGGAACCTTAAGGTTGTGCATTGATTTCATACGACTAAATAAGGTCACCATAAAGAACAAATATCTTTTGCCACATATTGATGATTTACTTGATCAGCTGAAGGGTGCAAGAATATTTTCCAATATTGACCCTAGATCAGGTTATCATCAAGTAAGGATAAAAGAAAAAGATATCAACAATATAGTGTTCAAATAAAGGTATGGGCATTATTAATTGAATGGTAGTTCCATTTGGACTATCAAATGCCCCGACTTTTTTTATGTGTATAATGAATAGAGTGTTCAAGGAGTACCTAAACAAGTTCATAATTATTTTCTTAGATGATATTCTCATATACTCTGAGTCCCAAGAGGATCATGAGAATAATCTAAGAACAATGTTAAAGGTTTTAAGAGAGCATAAATTGGATTTCAAGATAAGTAAGTGAATCTTTTATCAAAAGAAGATTCACTACTTAGGGCATATTATTTAGTAGATGTGATAATAGTTGACCCTGAGAAGATAGAAGTCGTTAGAGGATGGTTAGCACCAAGAAATGTGACAGAGGTAATATCATTTATGGGTCTCGCAGGTTACTACCAAAGATTCATAAAATGGTTTTCGAATATTCCAAGCCCCATCACTTCCTTGCAAAAGAAGGGAGTGAAATTTAAACGGAATTCCAAGTCTGAAGAAAGTTTCCAGCAGTTGAAATTTATTTTAACAAGTGCGCCAATTTTAAAGATTGCATATCCGGATGAATAATTTGTGGTGTGTACAAATGTGTGCAAGGAAGGGCTCAGTGGAGTCCTCAGTAAAAAGGATCATGTGGTATGTTTTGAGTCTATAAAACTAAAAGAGCATGAGAAAAATTATACCACGCATGATCTATAACTAGAGACTATCATTCATTCATTAAAAATGTGAAGGCACTACCTCATGGGGAAGATATTTGAGTTAAAAATAGACCATTGTGGTCTAAAGAATTTATTTGGAAAGCCAACACTAAATGTCAAGAAAACTAGATGGTTGGAATTTCTTAGTGAGTACAAATTTGAAATTAAACATATCAAGGGAAAAGAAAATCAAGTGGTTGATGCACTCAGTAGAAGAGCTCATGAAGTGCATGTTTCATCCATCAACATGTACATAACATATTTAAAATGTTAAATTATTAAATCAGTAAATTTATATCAACTTTATTTTCAAATAAAAGTAAACTTATAGCAAAGGAACTTGCAGCAAAAATTTAAAAATTATGAGTTGAAATAGGATGGAATCCTCTTGTACAAGAACAAAGTGTATGCACCAAATTCCATTGGGCTAAAAAATATAGCGTTGAGAGAAATGCACAATGTGTCATATATTGGGCACCCAGGATATCGAAAATCCATTACAGTTGTAAGGAGCCAATACTTTTGGTCACAAATGAAGAAGGAAGTGGCTGAATACATAGCTTGGTGTATAGAGTGTCAGAAGGTAAAAATAAAGCACAAACATCCAATAGGGTTGCTACAGCCATTTCCCATTGCAGAATGGAAGTGGGAAGTGGCCATAGTAGATTTTATTACAAATTTTCCCAAAATAGTGAAGCAACATGATTCCATCAAGGTGGTGGTGGTGGAAAAATTGACAAAGGAAACACATTTTATTCTTGTGAAGACAACACATAAAGAAGAAAATATTGCAGATATTTACATGAAGAAACTTGTCAGGCTACATGAAAATCCTAAGGAAATAGTTTCAAACAAAGATTCCACATTTACATCCAAATTTTGGCAAGGTTTGTTCAAAGGATTTGGGACAAATCTGAATCTTAGTACAACGTATCACCCAAAGTCAAATGGGAAAACAGAGAGGACCAACAGGATAATTGAAGGCATGCTTAGGATGTATGTGATGGATCAACCATCAAGATGGGAAGACTATATCCACTTAGTGGAGTATTCCTATAATAATGGGTATCATGCATCATTAAAAATGAGTCATTTTGAAGCTTTGTATGTAAGGAAATGTAACACACCTATGAGTTGGGATATCCCAGTAGACAGGGTTGTCATTGGGCCATATTTGTTAAAGGAAATGAAACAATAAATGACAAGGATACGACATAATTTAAAGGTTTCCCAGGATATGAAGAAAATCTATGCAGACAAGAAAACAATTTTTTAGATATTTTAAAGTGGGAGAACATGTGTTTCTTAAAGTAAAAGGGAAGAGAAGTTCGATAAGATTGGGTTGCTGCCCAAAGTTGGTAGAAAGATTTTGCGAGCGTTTCAAAATATTAGAACAGATAGGTCCAGTTGCATACATGCTATCATTTCCTGCATCCATGGGAGTGCATAATGTTATTCATGTATCATTATTAAAGAAATATTTTCCTAACCCTAACCACATAATTGATTGGACTGTGATCCAGGTGGAAAATGAAGGGGATTTTCGGGTGGAACCAGTACGCATCCCAGACCGGAATGTAAAAGTGCTCTGAAACAAAGCCATAGGGATGGTAAAGGTTCAATGGACCTGATACAATCCTGAAGATGCAACATGGAAGCGTGAAGAAACTATGCTAGAGGAATACATGTAAATTTTTGTCAATTTTGAAGAAAATTGAAGTCAAAAATGAAAGACTCCATTTTTGGATAGTTAGAGTTCTGGAACCACATCTCCAATTCTTGGGTAACTGTGTTGATAACCCTGGTAAACAAGTGGTGTATCTCGATGGACTAAAGGCAGTGAAGGGGGTGCATTCCCCAAGTCAACGAGTTGGGAAGAATGAGAGCTTTTGGTTGGGACTGTTATTGGAGGGTAAAAAATGCATAATTTTGTTTTATTTTCTAAATATCATTATGTAAATTGTATATGTATTTTGAAATGGTATTGTGCATCGAGAACAATGAAAAATTGTAGGGGAGGGGGAATGTAACATCCCCACTATAATCCCCAAATTAATTAATGCATAATTTAGATATGAATGTGGCTATGGCCAAGCAATGTAATATGCGAAATGTATTTTATATTTTTAATAAAAATAATGTTATGCCAGCTGCTGGGAATATGGAAAAAGATGGGGGCTTATTTTCCACAAGAGGAGAGAATGCATAGGGAGTATATAAGAGGGAACCAAGGGGGAAATGACTTATGAGTATCAATCCAAACCCAATTTTTGAATTTTATTATCATTTGGGGAAACTTTCTATTTTTGTTTGAGTGTGTGAGAGCCCAATTAAACTCATGTAAGAGGGTGGGTGTGAGAGTCACATCCCATATTTATTGGAAAGCATGGGGAAGAAGCAATAAACATTGGGCAGAGTGAGCAATCAATTGTCTTGGGAAAATAGAGGAAATTGATATGGACTGTTACAAGCAATTTTTACACATGGAGTTGGGCATGAAAAACAAGAAGAAGAAAGGGAAAATAGCACTATAGATAGATAAAGGAGGCTGGGTGAATTTAGGATCATGCTGGAGCATTTTGGAGAGTACTGAAGATGGAAATTAAAGAGTCAGGTTGTCAAGCCTGAAGAGTGAACTCATAAGTGAGTTGCATTGTATCAACACATGTTTGTTGTTGATTTTATTGGTGTTTTATCATGGCAGTGAGTTCCCTTGAGTTCTCAGTAGATATATTCCTAGCTACCTAAGACAAAGAGACCTTGATAAATGAATGGGATGCCCGATGGAGAGAGAGCAATGAAGAAGTACATTCCTTGGGTTGGGTAGGTCAAGAGGAAGAGATTTGTAGGAAATTTGGGATAGTTGAAGAAGAATATCAATGGTTTTTGTGATATTGAGTTCTGAGTGGACTATGAGAGGCACCCTTCTCTTATGGATTCCTAGGCCCATCTCGGAGGTGACTTGCTGTTGAGATTTAGAATAACAAGTATATGGTTGGGTGGAACGTCCTTTCCAAGTAGTTGGTTTCATAAACATGTTGAAAAGGACGAGTGTTTATTTATTTCCTTAGTTATTTGTTGATTTTAATTGTTGTTCTCGACTTTGTGCATGTGAATGGTTTATTGTTGTTTTAAATGATTTATTTGTTGCATTCATGTTCATTTAGAATGTTGTATATGCATTTCACTATGGGTATCCAATTATTGTTAAAAAAGTACTTAAAATGTAGCTACTAAGCTACAACAAATGAACCAACAAGGAAACTTGTGTTTTTACGTGTATTCTACTTGGTAATGCTCCCTGGTTGAGCTAGGGGATGTTATAGGACCTGCTTCCAAAATGGCCCTGCAAGCTGATTCCTCCATTTTTTTTTCACTATGAAAGGATCGAGATAGATGACAAACAATATAGTGATCCAATCTGGATCACCTGTGTTAGTTTGAAATTTGGATATTTTCAATTAATGAGTTTTAAATCTGAAGAGATTAGCATCTCCTTGAAATTCAATTATACAATTAGGAGCTTGAGACTGGGTTTTGGATCTTTTTCCATTTAGGATCTCTATTCAGTTAACTCTCTGTGTAAGGTGGTTGATTTTGATAAACAGATCAATGTTTCCCATGGGTATATGTTTCCTTATAATAGGCGTTCTAACCCTATGGTAACTAGTCTCTTGTTTGGGAGGACATTTTTTGTCTTTGGGTTGAGCTTTGGAAGGTTTGGACTGGTTGCAAATTTTGAATTGTTCTTATTTTTTCATGTGAGGCCAAAAACAAAAATAGAAACGCTGGAAACTAGTGGTCAACCTCTTTCAATATTATCTTTTCTTACTTCTCCTATAATTCCAACAACAATTGTATAAAAGGGGCATGACCTAGTTACATTATCAACAAAGGTTTTTTGTTTGGTAATGTTATGGAGCCTTCTTGGAGAGAGCTTAGACAAATTCTTAGACGTCGTGAGGAAATTTATAGAATCTAACCATACATCCCTTCATCAATGAATGGTTAAAGTTGGAAATTTGGAACAATTCTTCACTTAGAGAGTTGAGAGCCACAAAGTAGAATGTCAATTTCTAAGAAATTTGGTTTTGCCACGGCCTATACAATCATTATCCATCAACCAAGTTTCACCAACGTCTCACCAAGAAAATTCATAGGATGGACAAAGGAGCCTTGAAGCTACTCCCATGGAGGTAGAAGAAGATTCTCCATAACAAAGTGGAGTACAGGGGGTTTAGGATAATGTCTCATCTGACAATTGAAGTATTACAAAATTATATTTTTTCTCGAGTTATTTGTTAAGGAATATTATAGTGAGTTCAAGTGGATGTTCTATAGAATGATATATATGTTGAATAGGCTAGAAAGAGATCTAGTCTTCTCGATTCTTTGCCAAAATTTTGTATCACATTCTTTTGATTTTGTTTATATATAATACAATGTTCAATTTTTTTGAAAAAAAAAAAATTAAAACTAAAATCATATTGGAATTGACAACAAACTTATAAACCTACAAATATTAAAAAAATTCTATAATAATTTAGTAAATAAAGTGTTATAAAATAATTAGAATCAAAACCCCAAAAAACACATTGAAATTGACAACAAATTTATTATAAGTGTATAGATTTTCAAAATTAATCAAATTTTATACACAATTTATCTCCAAAAAATTCAAGCAAATTTTTTTTTATTAACTTAAGAAGAAATGGACCAAACAATAACAACATCAATCCAAAATTTAATTAATTCAATAATTAAAAATGTTTATATTTTATATTGTAGAAATAAATTCATATTAAATTATGTTAAAGAATAAAGTTATGTTAAAGAATAGATTACTTAAATATTATATATAATGCCATAAATTATAAATTGCATGAACACTGAATCTTCAATGGTTATGAAGCAAAAACCAAAATGGGCTCCCATGAAATCTAAAAATTCTTGCGTTAATGAGAATTGATTCAATAACGAACAACGTATCTAGTACATAAATTCTAAATATTGCATAACCGAGTGTAAAATCAAATCCAAAACCAACAACATAATGAGTTAATATCAATCAAATATTTCCAGCTACACGATTACCCCTCCAGGGTAGAAACAAGAATTGCAACCTACCACTTGCAAGGCGAGGCAGCCGAGTGGTGGGATCAACTTAAGAAATCCAAGCAACTTGACGAGAAGAGGGTGTCATGGAAGTAGTTCAAAGGATATTTCCAAGAGAAATATTCGTCTAAGCATTAATATGAGAGGAAAGTGAAAGAGTTCTTTCAACTCAAGTTGGGAATCATGACAATGGATGAATATGAGAAATATTATTTGAGTTGTTGAAGTAGGTGGAGTTCATAAAAAATGAGAAAGTCAAAATACAAAGGTTTCTTAGTGGGTTAGCCTCCTTCTACAGTGAAAAGATACAATATGATAACCCCAAAACTTTGGAAGAGACCATAAGGAAAGAAAAGCATATTTATGAGCATAGCAAAGGGAGGCCAGTCTTCCAAAAGACTTGGGATGACAAGATGAAAGGAAAGAGGGACCAAAGGAAAAATGGTTTTAAGCCACCCTTTTTCAAAAATAACTCCCAATCAAATCAACATGGTCAGCCAGCCCAAAATGAACACAAGACAACAAATCCTTTTAGGAAAAGGCCCAGGAAGCAACATGCACAATGTTGGGGATGTGATGGAAATCAATTCTATAGGGATTGGCCTCACAAAGGAGAAAGAACGAGGATTGTCCACAAAATTCAGGAGGATGAAACATTGAAAGACATAGGAGGAAGCATGCCAAGGATTTGTGCATCCTTGGACAATAAGCAAGCAGAATAACAGTCCCCCATGATTGAGGTGGAAGGTAAGATCAATAATCAGCTTATAACAATTTTAATTGGTTATGGAGCTAGCCATAGTTACATAAACTCTAACATTATTAAACAATTTCACTTATAAAGGAGTAATCATAAGAAATATTGGTTAGTTCAGTTAAACACGGGAGCTAAGAGAAAGATCAATGTGTTGGTTAAATATTGTCCAATAGACATGAATGGACTCAACATAAAGTTAGATGTAAACATTATACCTTTGGGTTCATATGACTGGCTAATTGGCATGGATTGGTTGGAAAAACACCATGTTTTCATAGACGGTTACAACAATACCATAACATGTCTTGATAAGAAAGGGAAACAAGGAAAAATTCAAAGCATTCCAAGAGATGTAACTATTAGATAAATTTCAGCCATGCAATTGAAAAATAATTTCAAGAAAGGATGTCAAATTTTTGCAGCCCATATGGAAGAGGCGGCCAAAGATAACATTTAATACCATCCGGTATTGAGGGACATTGAATATTTTTTTGAGGAAATCCCAAGATTTCCACAAAATAGGGACATTGATTTCTCTATTGATTTGGTGTCAGGAGTTTCCCTAGTGTCCAAGACACCTTACAGAATGGGCACACTAGAATTGAAAGAGTTGCAGATGCATCTTGAAGAAATTTTGAAGAAAGGGTATATATTCCCAAGTGTGTCACCTTGGGGAGCCCCAATTATTTTGGTGAAAAATAAGGATGGAACCTTAAGGTTGTGCATTGATTTCAGACAACTAAATAAGATCACCATAAAGAACAAATATCCTTTGCCAAAGATTAATGATTTACTTGATCAGCTGAAGGGTGCAAGGATCTTTTCCAAGATTGACCCTAGATCAGGATATCATCAAGTAAGGATAAAAGAAGAAGATATCAGCAATATAGTGTTCAAAACAAGGTATGGGCATTATGAATTCACGGTAGTGCCATTTGGACTATCAAATTCCCCGACTGTTTTTATGTGTATAATGAATGGAGTGTACAAGGAGTACCTAGACAAGTTCGTAATTATTTTCTTAAATGATATTCTCATATACTATGAGTCCCAAGAGGATCATGAGAATCATTTAATAATGGTGTTAAAGGTTTTAAGGGAGCATAAATTGGATTTCAAGATAAGTAAGTGCATCTTTTATCAAAATAAGATTCACTACTTGGGGCATATTATTTAGCAAATGGGATAGCAATTGACCTCGAGAAGATAGAATCCATTAGAGGATGGATAGCACCAAGAAATGTGACAGAGGTAATATCATTTATGGGTCTCACGAGTTACTACCGAATATTCATAAAAGTGTTTTCAAATATTGTAGGTCCCATCACTTCCTTGCAAAAGAAGGGAGTGAAATTCGAATGGAATTTCAAGTCTGAAGAATGTTTCCAGTGGTTGAAAAACATTTTAACAAGTGCGCCAATTTTAAAGATTGCATATTTGGATGAATACTTTGTGGTGTGTACATATGTGTGCAAGGAAGGGCTCAATGGAGTCCTTAGTCAAAAGGATCATGTGGTATGTTTTGAGTCTAGAAAACTAAAAGAGCATGATAAAAATTATACCACACACGATCTATAACTAGCAGTTATCGTTCATGCATTAAAAATGTGGAGGAATTACCTCATGGGGAAGAGATTTGATTAAAAAATATACCATTGTGGTCTAAAGCATTTATTTGTATAGCCAACACTAAATTCCAGGAAAACTAGATGGCTAGAATTTCTTAGTGAGTATGGATTTGAAATTAAACATATCTAGGGCAAAGAAAATCAAGTGGTTGATGCACTCAGTCAAAGAGCTCATGAAGTGAATGTTTCATCCATAAACATGTACATAACATATTTAAAAGATAAAATTCTTAAATCAAAAAATTCATATTAACTTTATTTGCAAATAAAATAAAACTTACAGCAAAGCAACTTGCAACAAAAATTTAAAAATTATGAGTTGAAATAGGATGGAATCCTCTTGTACAAGAACAACGTGTATGCGCCAAATTCCATGGAGATGAAAAATATAATGTTGAGAGAAATGTACAATGTGCCATATGTTGGGCACCCAAGATATCAAAAATCCATTACAGTTGTAAGGAGCCAATACTTTTGGTCGAGAATGAAGAAGGAAGTGGTTGACTACATAGCTTGGTGTATAGAGTTCCAGAAGGTAAAAATAGAACATAAACATCCTCTAAGGTTGCTACAACCATTTTTCATTCCATAATGGAAGTGGAAAGTGGTCATAGTATATTTTATTCCAAAGTTGTCAAAAATAGTGAAGCAACATGATTCCATCATGGTGGTGGTGGTGTACAAATGACTAAGGAAACACATTTTATTCCTGTGAAGACACCACATAAAGAATAAAATATTGCAAGGATTTACATGAAGGAAGTTGTCACGCTACATGGAAAGCCTAAGGAAATAGTTTCAAACAGAGATTCGGCGTTTACATCTAAATTATGGCAAGGTTTGTTCAAAGGATTTGGGACAAATCGGAATCTTAGTACAACGTATCACCCGGAGTCAAATGGGAAAACAAAGAGGACCAAAAGGATAATTGAATAAATGCTTAGGATGTATGTGATAAATCAACCATCAAGATGGGAAGGCGATATCCACTTAGTGGAGTATTCCTATAATAATGGGTATCATGCATCATTAAAAATGAGTCCTTTTGAAGCTTTGTATGGAAACAAATGTAACACACCCGTGAGTTGCGAAATCCTAGCAAACAGAGTCGTCATTGGGCCATATTTGTTAAAGGAAATGGAACAATAGTTGACAAGGATCAAACAAAATTTAAAGGTTTCCCGGGATAGGAAGAAAATCTATGCGTACAAGAAAATAATTTTTAGATATTTTAAAGTTGGAGAACATGTGTTTCTTAAAGTAAAAGCGAAGAGAAGTTCAATAAGATTGGGTTGCTGCCCAAAGTTGGCAACAAGATTTTGTGGGCCTTTCGAAATATTAGAGAAGATAGGGCAAGTTGCATACATTCTAGCATTTCCTGCATCCATGAGAGTGCATAATGTTATTCATGTATCATTATTAAAGAAATATTTCCGTAACCCTAACCACATAATTGATTGGATTATGATCCAGGTGAAAAATAAAGGGGATTTTCGGGTGGAACCAGTACGCATCCCGAACCAGAAAGTAAAAGTTATCTGAAACAAATCCATAGGGATGGTAAAGGTTCAATGAAACTACTATAGTCCTGAAGATGCATCATGGGAGCATGAAGAAACTATGCGAGAGAAATACCTGTAATTTTTTGTCAATTTGAAGAAAATAAAAGTTGAAAATGAAAGACTCCATTTTGGACAGCTAGAGTTTTGGAACCACATCTCCAATTCTTGGGTAACTGCGTTGAAAACCTTGGTAAATGAGTGGTGCATCCCAATGGACTGAAGGAAGTGAAAGGGGTGCATTCCTTGGGTCAACAGGTTGAGAAGAACGAGAGATTTTGGTTGTGACTTCTATTGGAGGGTAAAAATTGCATAATTTTGTTTTATTTTCTAAATATCATTATGTAAATTGTATATGTATTTTGGCATGGTGTTGTGCATCAATAATAATGCACAATTTTAGGGGAGGGGGAATATAACATCCCCACTATAATCCCCAATTTAATTAATGCATAATTTAGATACGAATGTGGTTATGGCCAAGCAATGTAATATGCGAAATATATTTTTTGTTTTTAATAAAAATAATGTGATTCCAGCTGATGGGAATATGGACATAGATGGGGGTTGAGTTTTCCACAAGATGAGAGAAGGCATAGGTAGTTTCTAAGAGGGACCCAAGGGAGAAATGACTTATGAGTATTAATCCAAATGCATTTTTTGAATTTTATTATCATTTGGGGAAACCTTCTGTTTTTGTTTGAGTGTGTGAAAGTCTAATCATTAAACTCATGTAAGAGGGTGGGTGTGAGAGTCACATCCCATATTTATTGGAAAACATGGGGAAGAAGCAATAAACATTGGGAAGATTGAGCAGTCAATTGTCTTGGGAAAATAGAGGAAATTCATATGGATTGTTACAAACACTTTTTACACATGGAGTTGGGCATGAACAACAAGAGGAAGCAAGGGAAAAGATCACTAGAGCTATAGAAAGGAGGCTGGGTGAATTTAGGATCATGCTGGAGCATTTTGGAGAGTATTGGAGCTGGTAATTAAAGAGTCAGGTTGTCAGGCCTGAAGAGTGAACTCCTAAGTTAGTTGCATTGTATTAGCACATGTTTTTTGTTGATTTTATTGGTTTTTTTTCCTGGCAGTGAGTTCCCTTGAGTTCCCAACAGAGATATTCCTAGCTACCTAAGCCAGAGAGACCTTGATAAACGAATGAGACACCCGATGGAATTAGATAAATGAAGCAGTACATTCCTTGGGTTGGTCAGGTAAAGAGGAAGAGATTTGTAGGAAATCAAGGATAATTGAAGGAGAATACATGTGGTTTGTGTGATATTGAGTTGTGAGTGGACTATGAGAGGCACCCTTCCCTTGTGGATTCCTAGCCCCATCTCGAGGGTGACTTGCTATTGATATTTATAATAACAGGTCTGTGGTTGGGTGGAACGTCCTTCCCAAGCAACTGGTTGCATAAACATTTTATAAAAGATAAGTGTTTATTTATTTCCTTAGTTATTTGTTGAGTTAATTGTTGTAATCAACTCTGTGTATGCGAATAGTTTATTGTTGTTGTGAATGATTTATTTGTTGCATTCATGTTCATTGAGAATGTTGTAGATGCATTTCATTATGGGTATCCAATTATGGTTAAAAATGTTCTTAAAATGTAGTTGATAAGCTCCAACAAATGAGCCAACAAGAAAATTTTGTTTTTAGGTGTATTCTGCTTGGTAATGCTCCTTGGTTGCGCTGGGGGATGTTATAGGACCTTCCACTAAAATGGCCCTACAAGCTAAGTCCTCCATTTTTTTCCACTATGAAAGGATCGAGATAGATGACAAACAATATAATAATCCAATCTGTATCACCTATGTTAGTTTGCAATTTGGATATTTTCAATTAATGAGTTTTAAATCTGAAGAGATGGCATCTCCATGAAATTCCATTAAACAATTATGAGCTCGAGACTGGGTTTCAAATCTTTTTCCATTTAGGCTCTTTGTTTGGTTAACTCTCTATGCAAGGTGGTTGATTTTGATAAACATATCAGTGTTCCCCATGGGTATATGTTTCCTTCTAATAGGAGTTTAAACACTATGGTAACCAGTCTCTTGTTTGTGAGTACATTTTTTGTCTTTTGGTTCGAGCTTTGGAAGGTTTGGATTGGTTGCACATTTTAAATTGTTCTTATTTTTTCATCTAAGGCGAAAAATGAAAACAAAAACACTGGAAACCAGTGGTCAGACTCTGTCAGTATTGTCTTTGCTTACTTCTCCTATCATTCCAACAACAAATGTATAAAAGGGGTGTGGCCTAGTTACATTAGCAACGGAGGTTTTCTATTTGGTAATGTTATGGAGCCTTCATGGAGAGAGCTTAAAAAAATTCTTAGACGTTGTGAGGAAATTACAAAAGCTAACCATACATCCCTTCATCAATGAATGGTTAAAGTTTGAAATTTGGAACAGTTATTCACTTAGAAAGTTGAGAGCCACAAAGTAGAATGTCAATTTCTGAGAACTTTGGTTTTGCCACAACCTATACAGTCATTATCTACCAACCAAGTTTCACCAACGTCTCACCAAGACAATTCAGAGGATGGTCAAAGGGACCTTGAAGCTACTCCCCTAGAGGTAGAATACGATTCTCCAAGACAAAGTTGAGTGCAAGGGTCTCATCTGATAATTGATGTATTACAAAATTATATTTTTGCTCGAGCTGTTTTTTAAGGAATATTGTAGTGAGTTTATGTGGATGCTCTATAGAATGACATATATGTTTTAAATAAGCTAGCAGGAGAGCTAGTCTTCTTAGAGTCATTGCCAAAAAAAAATTGTATCACATTCTTTTGATTTTGTTTATACAGAATACAATGTTAGCTTTAAAAAAAAATTAAAACTAAAAACATATTGGAATTGACAATAAATTTATAAACCTACAAATGTTTAAAATATATATATAATAATTTCTTAAAGAAAGTGTTATATACAAATGTTTAAAAAATTATATAATAATTTCATAAAAAAAGTGTTATATAATAATTAAAATTAAAATCCAAAAAAACACATTGAAATTGCCAATAACTTTATTATAGGTTTTCAAAGTGAATCAAATTTTATATACAATTTATTCAAGCAACAATAAATAACATATTGAAATTGTTAATAAATATATTATAAATGTATAGGTTTTCAAAGTTAATCAAATTTTATATGATGATGATGATGATGATTAACGTCCAGTAAGATTTAATTGGTCTACCAGACCTTAAGAGTGTAAGTGATTACTTGTGATTCTTTAGAATTTTGTTTATGTGCTCGAAAAGCATTAAGAGAAGCTTTCCAAGATCACCATACTTTTGTTGAGTTAAGAGGTTAAGAAGGTTGGTAGTGTGATCAATATTTTGAAAATGAGATCTATCACCTTTATATTATTGATGATGATGATGATTAACGCATCAGAGATTTGAATTGGGTTCAAATACTACATCCTTAAGATGGTAAGTGATTACCTGTGATTCCTTAGAATTTTGTTTATGTGCTCAAAAGCATTAAGAGAAGCTTCCAAGATCACCATACTTTGTTGAATTAAAAGGTTAAGAAGGTTTGGTAGTGTGATCAATATTTGAAAATGAGATTCATGGGCAAAGGTCAGATAACTAAGAGAAAGTGCTTTCATCTTCAACCTCTAGTGTCACAAAGGTGACACATCCCATGACATTTTAGGACTGACCAAATTTTTCAGCTTCTCATTTCATGGAGCTCGAGAATTTGTTCTTATCTTAGCAATGCTTATTTTTTTTCATTAATTTCACAAAACGATAGATAATTTTGAACTCTTAGATTAGGGTTGATTACATCCTTTATAATACCTTTAATTTTCTTTTTTTCCTCTAACCCTTGGTCACACCATTTTTCCTTAAATTTTGATTTGACACTTTTTTTAATAAGATCTTTATTCCCGAAAAATGATTTCTCTTTCCATGATTCCCCAATAGTTTGTTTCTAATATCAGGTTGCCTTTATGCCATCCTCGCTTGAGTCGAGGTACATGACTTGATTTAGAAGCAATTTAGGTAGTTCTCTTTGTCTCTCTCCATGTTGTTTAACTTATTCTTGCTAGCATTAGGTATCTAGTCAGCCATGCTCTCAATGGGACTAGTTTCTACTTCTAGGAGGGGATGGGATACATGATTTCCTTTAATTTTGAGATTATAGGTTAAAAATCTTTGTATTTTCTCTCATTTTCTCCCTGTGGATCCACGAGATACTACAACCCCGCACTCACATCCATGTCACCGTGTAACAGTATTCTCAAAGAGGAGTTTCTTCCTTATCCCAACTCCAAAGTTCAACTGATTTACAATTGTTCTCTGCCCATAATAAGCTTCCATCCCACAATAATCATTTCTCAATGCTATAATTCCAATTAAGCTTGTGGTGAATATCAATTCCAAGATATTTGTATGAATTCACTTCCTCCAAGTTGTTGTTGTCATATACAAAGGTATCATAAGGGATCTTATTGGATTTAATAATCATGCCCTTAGTCTTATCAATATTAAAAGTCATACCCATATACCCTAGTCTTATCAATATTAAAAGTCATACCCATATACCCATATTGGAGCAAAAATCCTTAAAGATTCTTAGTTGGTTTTCAAGATCAATTTATTCAAGCAACAATAAATTTATTAACCTAAAAAAAATTGGAACAAACAATAACAACATCAATCCAAAATCCAAAATGTAATTAATCCAATAATTAAGAATGTTAATATTTTATAATCCAAAATGTAATTAATCCAATAATTAAGAATGTTAATATTTTATATTGTGGAAATAAATTCACATTAAGTTATGTTAAAGAATAAGTTACTTAAATATTATATATAATGCCATAAATTATAAATGGCATGAACACTGCTTCTTCTGGTTATGAAGCAAAAACGAAAATAGGCTCCCATGAAATCTAAAAATTCAAAATAGGCTCCCATGAAATCTGAAATCTATTTTTTTTTTGGGTTAATGAAAATTGATTCAACAACGAACAGCATAACTCTAATGATTTCATAACGGATTGTAAAATCAAATCCAAAACCAACACCAAAATAGTGGGATTATACAGCCAACACCAAACAGCATAACTCTAATGATTGCATAACGGATTGTAAAATCAAATCCAAAACCAACATCAAAAAGTGAGATTATACAACCAACACCAAAATAGTGAGATTATACAGCCAACACCAAAATAGTGAGATTATACAATCTGATTTGACCTAGTGAATGGACTTCAATTATACAATCTGATTTGACCTAGTGAATGGACTTCAATAAAATAGTGAGATTATACAACCTGATTTGACTTAGTGGTTATGAACTTAATGATTAAGAATTCTTTGACTTAGTGGTTATGAACTTAATGATTAAGAATTCTTAAATTCTTAAAAGTCACAAGTTCAAGTTCAAACCCAGAAAAGATTATAGACCTAATGATAGATTATAGACCTAATGGTTTATCCAGTTATTCAAATCTGGAAGAGATGAGATTATAGATTATAGACCTAATGGTTTATCCATAAAATAATCTTTCAATTTACATCAGAACAATTTGTGAAGCATTCATTGTTCAGTCATAATATAATCACTGTGAATAATCCCAGAAGAGATTATAGACCTAATGGTTTATCCATAGAATAATCTTTCAATTTACATCAGAACAATTTGTGAAGCATTCATTGTTCAGTCATAATATAATCACTGTGAATAATCCCAGAAGAGATTATAGACCTAATGGTTTATCCATAGAATAATCTTTCAATTTACATCAGAACAATTTGTGAAGCATTCATTGTTCAGTCATAATATGATCACTGTCTTCACATAGCAAGACGGAGAATAATAAATCTATTTACATCACAATTTGTGAACCATTCATTGTTGACTCGGAATATAATCTTTCTCAACAGATCGCTACGGCTTCTGTGGAAGCCAACTGCGATAAAAAAAAGGCGTCGCTACACCTTGTGAAACCAATTGCGATAATTGAAAACCAATTGGGGATGCATTTCTTTGTACATTTCTTTCTCTGAAACTTGCAACGAAAGCGCACAGAACAAAATGCAAAATGCAAATATACTCCAAAAAACTGGAGGATGTAATAAATCAATACCAGTATTTGTCGGCCTCAAATTTTAAGAGAATAGTCGTTTCAACTATTTTCTTTGATATGTTGTTCTACGTCTATGTTTTAATTTGTCCCCGTTCACTCCTTTTGCATACTGTAACGCTGCAAAACCATTCACGGCCTCTTCCATATCCCAAAGCTGGCTTGGACTCCATTCTAGTCCGTTTCCCCAATTTGGTGGAGAAAGTTTATTTCTCCTCAGGTTATATAGACATGAACAGCTGATGTCCGTCCGTGTTTAAAGCGTGGTAAGCCGTGTATAAAACGCGAGATAATAGTCTCTGACAATGAAAGACGGCGGCAAGCCATGTGTAAAGCCTGAGAGCTCACATATGTAAGACTATCATAAATGCTAATCCGCGTCTAAAGCGTGGCAGGTCACGGATAAGACCGACGAAGGAGTGTGTTTGCCTTTTACTTGTCCATGATTTGAAATTTTAAAATATATATTAACGCTTTACATATAAATATAATCATAATCAGATTTATTATTATCGAGGTTTGGTTTTGGAGTATGATTAAAATTGTTTGTTAAAAGTTTATTTTTTTAGACGAAAGTAAACAAGTTAATTATCCAAAATCTAAAGGTTTTTTTACAGAAGTGAAAATATGCTTCCTTGTGGACCACATTCTCAGATAACACCCATTAATGCCTAGTCACATAGCACATTGGCATTAACAGATAACAATCAATGATGACTATCCCTTCTATTCATTAACCACTGATTGCTTTGATAGGGGCTCTACAGCTCGATATGGGAGAGATGTCCATATAACATAACACATTAAAATAATAATAATAATAATAATAAATTAATAATATTTTATTTTTGTAAGAATCTATATATTACCTTTCATGAACCAAAATTACAGTATTGTTGGAAATATCAAGGAATTGTTTGCGCTGAATTAACCAGTTCAACCACTCTCTTAGCAATGTAAGCAACTAAAAATTAAACAACATATTCTGAATCACCCCGTAGGGAAACCGATTCAGCCAAACCAATCATGCAGATTATAAGACCAAAAAAGACTAACTCCTGACAAACAAAATGGACCAACTGTGCTAGGCGTCGAAAAAGGCCCAAGAGGAAGCTTCCAGAAACATTAACAGTTAAAAAAATAAAACATGCAAGCTGACACTTGTGCGCTTGTCGACTCTCATGGTGTATGGCATTCGTGTTTGTCCACGTTGCACTTGGAAACCACCTAGATAGCTGCAACAAAAAATGCCTCTAAAGCGGATGGAGTGTTGGTAGCTAGTTCTGGAGAGTGCAGGGAGTTGAGTAGGGTCGTGAGCAGAGATTCAATCCCCCCCCCCTCACTTGTCCATGTGTTCCAACCGAAAGCGCAGGTCGTCCACGTCCTTTCTGACGGCAAAGACCAGGTCTTGTAATATCGCCACAAAGATGGAGATTCTTGAGCATGAAGCACAATCCGAGCATAAGTGGGAATGGCCCTGAGGCTCTTCCAATTGAGCGGGGTGTTCCTCTAGAGATGGAAATGGGATAGAGGGTGGTGGCAGGGGGACAGAGGGTAGCAAGGGGACATAGGGTGGTGGCAAGGGGACAGAGTGTTCAGGTGAACTCATCGGGCAGACCGAAGTTGGATGAGAAGACGAGGCCAAATCCTGGATTGGGCCATGAGAAAATCCCAAAGAATTTCCATGGAGATCAAACCACTCCACATGACAAGCCCGCGATGAAGACAGATGCAGAAAACCACTATGACCTAGAGAGGACTAGGTGGAGGAAGGAGGCGGGGAGCTAGGTGATGGAGCGGGGATAGGCGGGGGCCGACTAGCCATAGCCTCTTTGTTTTGATACCAGATAAGACCTCGCTTTGGCTTCCCGCGAAGATGAGGCATAGCCAATAGGGAGAAAGAGTGAGACGGGGCARCGGGGGATGGTCAGGCGGAGAGAATGAAAGGCAAAGTTGAGAATAAGTAGACGAGCCACCAACAAGATGTAAAGACCAGATAGACCTGCAAATTGAATGGGCTTCAAATATGAAAGAAGGAGGCATGATGGTCCAGCCGAGGAGCGTCGCCATAATAAGAAAATTGGATATGATGTTCACACAGGTGCAGAGGTGACGACCATCGTCCTTCCTCCATCGCGAGGAAAAAAATCCAAAGAAGGGCACGTTGGAGAAGTTAGTTAGGATCTCGCAGAAATGAAGGCGGTCAATAGTCATTGGAGGTAATAAAGGAAGCGGGGTCACTGCATGTGCCGGTCATGTGGTCTGTGGAGAGGTGGAAGGCGTCATCTTCTCCCATGGACATGTGGATCCTGCTGACACCCCATCCAGGGAAATATTTTAATATATTAAAAAATATATATTGGTTTGAATTTGTTATGTTTCTATTTGTCCTAGCTTTAAGTAATAGATCATTAAAACAATGTAGTGATTAAGGAGGTAGTAATATGCCAACATAGATCCATATTAACGGGAGATCTATCAAGTGTCAAGAGGGATCAAATATCTCAAGGTGAAAACCTTTTTTAGAGTGCAAAACTTGAGAAAAGGTTAAAGGTTTACATCTCAAGAAATTTGATCCCTCTGGACCCTTGATAAATCTAGGGTTAAGATGAATCTATACTGTTTTATAATAAGTTTTTTTACTATATACAAAAACTTATAAAAATAAAAATAAGATATTTATAAGTTTAAATATTTTTTATTTACATATTTTAATAATAAATCATCTCGTTTGTATTTTATTGCATAATGTAGGTTTGCTAAAAAGCATCACTTCAAATGTATATTCTTCCCCTAAAGTGGAGGGAGAAGCTTTTAGAGTTAGTTTTAGATTAATATTTTTACTAGTTTTTTAAAGGTTAATGAAAACATGGACAACTGAGTTTTTCTTACTTTAAATAGAAAATTAAAAAAAATCTATTAAAAAATCCGTAAATGTTAACTTACATTGATTGTTGTGTGAGTCAGATATGTTTGTCTTGCAACATCTTTGAATTGTGTTTAGGACTATAAAATCTCCACTGCTCTTGTTTGTATGTTAGCCCAATGCACATTGATCGTTGTGTGGGTGACTGTGTCAAACAACTATGGGATATGCTTATTTTATGGCATCTTGGAATCACTTTTACGACCATAGAATATTTTCTCTTCTTGTGTCTTATCCCAAATTAGTTGTGAACATTGATATGCAAAAAAATATAAGCCCCAACATACCATGATCCTTATGCCAAAGGGGGAAGCCACATGGGAGTAGTGTCTCTTACTAACATAATGGTTGATTGGTTGCAAAGTGAGTTGTATGCTTGTTTTCTCAACCTTCCCTCGTCTATGGGACATGTTGTGTGGTTGTGTGGGTGTAAAACAATAGTGGGATACACCTATCTTGTGGCATCTTGGAATTCTTTCTACAATTATAAAGTCTCATCTCCTTTTGTGTGCATGTTATCTCACATTGGTTGTGAGGGATGGTTCACGACAACATATAAGTCCCAACATACTATGATCCTTATGCCAATGAGAGAAGCGACAAGGGAGTGGTATAGTATTCTAACATAATGGTTGATTGGTTTGATGTGAGTATGCTTTCTCGCTCTCTCTTCCACTCCTCTTTTACGAGATGTGTCGTGTGGTTGCTTGTGTGAAACAATAGTCAGATACACCTATCTTATGGGGTCTTAAAATTACTTTTCTGATTATAAATATCCTCATTTTTTCTCGATATCTTTCAAACTTATTTTTTCTATTGATCCTTAAATGTTTATATACTTTCACTTCAAACATTCATAAATGAAATTTAATGAACTAATAAGGAAAAGATAAATGAAAGACTAAGTATAAAGCACTGTGGAAAATTAACACCTTTCAATTGTTGAAGTTTGAGTAACTTCGAAAGATATTCTTATTGTATAAATATTGTATTAGACCAAGAAAAAAACCTAAAGAATGATATTATGTTATATTTGTAAATTCGACCCTATTTTTCCTTTGTAAAAGTCAGACCTATTGTGCCTTTGTAAAACTCAAATGTAAATTAGAAAGGGTGAAGTGTACAAGTCAGCCTTGACCTAATTCTGGGTGGCTCAACTTGTATTTATAAGAGGTTAGGTGCCTCAATTGAAGTACACACAATACAAGCTCTCTCACACAAGGAAAAGTGTGCAAGTCTAAGGAGGAGATGCAACTATAGAGGAAGGGTGGTATGTTGAAGGGTTTTGGTTATCTCTTGAAGGACTATCTTGGTCTAGTGGTGCGCTACCCTATTTTGGTTAGAGTTTTTGATCTATCTTCTGATTACCTTATGTTTGGTGAGATCTCTCTTGAGAGAGACATTGTTCTTGTTGACGAATCTATATTGAAAATTATTTGCTGAGTTTTCTCCCCCACGAGGGTTTTCCAGGATAAATATTGTGTATATTGTGGATGTCCTTCTTTCAGTGATCCTTATGCATGCAGCTATTGTTTTAATAGTCTAAAGTTAAAGAATATTGAATAAACTAAACTTCTTAAGCAATTTTTTAACATGGTATCAGAGCGGGCCTGAAAGAAGCCATTTTCACAGTCTAGAAGGACTCGCTAGCGAAATCAAGACCATAGGATGACTCTCCTAACCCTAGTGCATCTTTCCTTGGGTTTAGATTCTTTGTTTGGCGAAGATTTGAAAATTGTATTTTATGCAACAACTGCATAAAATACTAGAATGTGATTTCTCCCACTTTCTAGAAGAAACTGGTCAAAGTAAAGCCATCAAGGAGCTCTCATAAGGAGGGTGCGTCTTTCCCTTGAAGAAGAATCCTAAAATTATCATTTTGAAAAATTAGGGCTTCCTCATAAACCCTAGAGAAAGACGTCTTGGCAGCTGCAAATTTAAGTTGGAGTAGTTTTTCCGGAAATGAAAGACACTTCCACACTAATCCTAGCAAAAGAGAATAATAATTTAATCAAGAAATCAAATGACACAAGAAATCAAACAATACACCAAGATTTTACCCTATAAACCCTTAACTAGAAAAACCAACATTCCTTTGAGAGTTCTTCTCTCTTGTTGTCTTATTCATTCAGAATAAAAGGTTACATGTCTAACCTTGGTCCACGCCTAATACACAATCGAAATCATATCTTCTTGCACAGTAAATAACAACCTTGTAGCCAATTTGGCTTACATATGCATGACCAACAACCTGCACTTACACATGAATTAACCTACAAAAGTGCATTCTATGATTACCTTACAACAACAATAGCCTTTATGGCCATACAAAATGCTTCTTTATAAGTTTTACAATAAGAAAAACCCTAAATATTGGCACCCAAAAATGGTTAAATATCCATGCATATCATTGGATACAAATCCCACAAATCATGGGATTCTATTACAATTATCTCCAAGTCCAGTTTACCAGTTGACTACCAGTCGAACTCCATTCGATCTCTAGTCAGTCATCTCATGCCCACACTTCAACCTCTTTTTGGTTGACTTGCCATCGATATCCTTGACTTCAATTTTACCCATTCGACTCCCTCGACCTTTGACTTGCTATCGATCTACCTCGACTTCAACCTACTGTTGATCTACCTCAACTTTGACTGTCAGTTGATTCACCTTGACTTGACTTTCATTGCAAAGAATATAAAAAACCAACATTCTCCCACTTGTTCTCTTCTTTGTTGAAACAGAAGATTCCTGAATATTCATTCACAGACCCAGGGAAACAATGCCCATTGCCTCTCTACACCAAGATAAATTCACAACACTCACAAACTTGGCCAACGAGTCTGATATGTTTTCTAACGTGTCTACTTTCTCTAGTAGTACCTTGTGACTTTCCAATATGTCTCTTACGAAATGGTATTGTACATCAATGTGCTTAGTCTTTGAATGATAAGTAGAGTTCTTTGACAAAAATATTGCGCTTTGACTGTTGCAACTTACCGTCATAGCTCTCTGCTCAAATCTGATTCATGAACACAACCTTTGAATCCATATCGCTTCGTTGCTTCCATGAGTGGCCTCCATGTATTCAACTTATGTTGTGGAAAAGGCTACGACCACCTGTCTCTTACTCATCCAACTTATTGCTCCACTGAACATCTTGAGGACATATCCATTGGTCGACCTCCATCGATCCAGATCTCCATCCCAATCGGCGTCGACAAAGACATGTACATCTAATTTACCACTGTCACCTCCATGTTTTCCTTGGTAGAATATAGAATAGTCCTTTGTGCCACACAAATACCTGAATACTCTCTTGATAGTTGTCTAATGCTCCTTTCTAGGTGTTGACATGTACTTTCTCAACACTCCCACTGCATGGGCAATGTCTGGTCGAGTGCAAAACATCGTATACATTAGACAACCAACCTCACTTTCATAGGGAACACGTGCCATGTCCTTCATTTATTCCTATGTCTTTGGACATTGTTGAACAGTAAGCCTTTCTTCCATAGGAACTGTTACCTACTGGTTTGCAATCCTGCATGTTGAATCATTTCAGAACTGTTTCAATATACTTCATCTTATTCAACCAAATATTTCTAGCGGCTCGATATCTCTTAATCTCCATTCCTAGAATGAAGTTAGCTCCACCAAGATCCTTCATGTCGAACTTGGAGGATAACATCTTCTTCACCTCCTTTATTGCGTCCATGTTGTTTCCAATCAATGACATTTCATCGACATACAAATCTACATATATGAAACACCCACCTTCTTCCTTGGAATATATGCAGTGATCATCTTTTCTTCTCGCAAATCCCAAACTAAGGATGTATGTGTCAAACTTCTAGTACCTCATCCTTGGTGATTTCTTTATACCATAAAGGGATCTTTTGAGTTTGCACACCAACTCTTGCTTTTCCTTTACTACAAATCCTTCTGGTTGTTTCATGTAGATTTCTTCTTCCAGGTCCCCATGTAGGAATGCTACCTTCACATCCATATGTTCTATCTTCAGATCGAATTTTGCAGCTAGAGACATTAGTACTCTAATCGAAATTAGTTTTGCAGCAAGGGAAAAAATATCACCGAAGTCGACTCCCTCGACTTGGGAATATCTTTTCACTATCAGTTGAGCTTTGTATTTCTCGACTTGTCTTGCAAAATTCATCTTCTTCCTAAACACCCACTTTCTACCAAAAAGATTTCTTCCACTAAGTAACTTGAATAAATCCCATGTCTCATTCTTGTACAAGGATTCCATATCTTCGACCATTGTGTCCTTCCAAAGTTTACCCTCTTTCGAGTTGACTGCCTCACCAACTGACTTAGGCTCATCGTCGATAGCAATTAACATGAATACAGAACGAAAGTTGGGAGGACTATAACTTTCGGCTTGTTTTATTTCTCTTTTTGACCTCCTTATCATCAGATTCAATTGTTCGACCTATTCCTCAAATTTCGTTGACTCATTTGAATCATCTTCTATGTTCCTCAGTTCAAACTGCACCATATTAGGATTATTATTGGTCTGAACAACTTCCTCAGACTCAGACTTACCTCCAACTTCTCTAAAGACCACATATTGACTATACACTGTTATCGTTGATGTAGGATCCCAGAGCTTATATCCTTTCATCCCTTCTTTGTATCTGATGAAAATACATTTGACGACCTTCTTGTCCATATTTCTCCTATTTTCCTTGGGAACATTCACAAATGTATTAGAACCAAACACTTTGAGATCTTCCACCGAAGGATTTTTACCCGACCATACCTCATTTGGATTTTTGTCGACTAGTGCCAATGAAGGATACATATTCACCAGATATTTTGCAGTCTTGACTACCTCCATCCAAAATTCTTGTGCTATCCCAACACCATTGAGCATGCTCCTTGCCTTATCCATCAACGTTCTGTTCATTCTCTCGACAACACCATTTTGTTTTGGGGTATATGACATGGTATATTGGCATGCTATGCCACACTGATTACATAACTAATCAAATTCATTTCCACAAAAATCACCACCATTGTCAGTTCTCAGCACTTTAATCCTCTTCTCGGTCTAGTTTTCCACAAGAGATTTAAACTCCTTAAATATCTCGAAAACCCCTGATTTCTTCCTCATGAAATATATCCATCTCTTCCTGGAAAAATCATCTATGAAGGAGACATAATACAAAGATCCACCAACTGAAGGCACTGTAACCAGGCCAAACACATCATTATGCACCAGTTCTAGAATCCCATTTTCCCTTGTCGCTCCAGATGGGAACCTCACCCAACTTTGTTTCCCATATATGAAATGTTCACAAAAGTCGAATTCTAAACCACATTTAGGAAAACCTTCGACCATACCTTTTCTTTGCATAGCTCGAAGTCCTTTTTCTCCAATGTGTCCCATACTCTCGTTCCATAGCCTGGTCGAGTCGATTTCATCATGTCTTGTCAAGTTGATTTGAACCAAATTAGCTCGAGTTGAGTCAAGTTGTGTTAACATCGAGTCAAGTCAATTTCAGGAGTAACAATGTTGTTGCATCCAGTCGAGTTGACATTCCTTAGCAACTTGTATAGGGTATTGATTCAAACTCCTCTCATTAATACCATCACACCTCTTACCATCTTGCAAAAATCCTTCTGAAACAAGGTATGCACACCTGAATCACCCATCTTGCTAACATATATTAGGTTTCTTTCCAAACCCAAAATATGGAGCACACTTGGAAGGGTTCTTTTCCTCCCATCCTGCAGTGTCAGTCAAACTCTTCCTCATCCAACAATTCTGGTTGTTGAGTCATCCCCCAAGAAAAAATCACCCCCATCATATTGTTCATATTTACGTAAACATTCTTTATGTGGTGTCATATGATAAGATTATCCTAAGTCGATCAACCAAACATCTTGATCCGACTATGTACTGATTGACGCCCGGTACACATCGCCTCCCTTGTTTGAGGTCGTCTTTCTCTCAGTTGATTGATTCTCATCGGATCTGACACTGAATTATGTTTCCTTCGACTTATAGTAATTTTTATAATGCCCATCTTTATCACATTTCCATCATCTTCGCGTTGATTGAACCGAGTATTTAGATATACCCTTCACCTTAAAATTTCTACTAGAGAATCTACCTTTTTATAATGTCCATCTTTATCGCATTTCTAGCATCTTCATGTCGATTGAATTGAGGATTTAGATATACCCTTCAACTTAAACTTTCTACTAGAGTATCTAACTTTATCTCTTTTTATGGGTTGACCTCTCACTACCAGAGCATCTTTGGTGAATCCTTCCATGTTCTTTTTACTCATTTCTTCCGAGAGCAGAGAAACAACCATGTCCTCTAATGCTAGTGTGGTTGTATTACTCCTAATAGCCACAACTAAGCTATCCTAGGAATCTAGAAAATAACATAATATATTGATAAACTTCTCCTCATCAGTGATCCTTATATCCACAAACAATAACTAGCTTAACACGGTATTAAATGCATTTAAATGCTCAGTCACCGAACTACCGTCACTCATCCTCAGAAGATACAATTTCTTTATGAGAAACAACTTATTTACCAAATATTTCGACTGGTATAAGATTCCAATATTGTCCCATAGTTTCTTGGTTGAATCTCTGCCTGAGACATTCAACAACACTGAATCTACAAGATAAAGCTGAATCATACTTCTTTCTCTTCTTTCCATTTTCTCCCATTCTTCCGTCGACATTCCTGTTGGCTGGGTACCTAGATAGACTGTTGTCCATTTTTCTCGATCTACAAGAATATATTCCATTTTAAGATTCCAAAGATCAAAATTTTGGCCATCAAATCTTTCTATCTCTATTATGGAACTACTCGCCATTCTTTATTGCGATCATTTAAATAATTTATGACTTACAACTCTTATTGTACCCAGGGTTTAGTTCTTAGATTCAATATTTGCAGATTAAGATCTAATATACTCACCAAAGAATTACATCTCTCTGATAACTCATTCATCAGGGAATACCTAAGCTCTGACACCACATGTTAGGAAATGAAATGCACTTCCACACTAATCCTAGCAAAAGAGAAGAAGAATTTAATCAAGAAAGAAAATGACACAAGCAATCACAGAGTACATCGAGATTTTACCCTAAAAACCCTTAACTGGGAAAACCAACATTCCTTTTAGCGTTCTTCTATTTTGTTTACTTATTCATTCAGAATAAAAGGTTACATGTCTAACCTTAGTCCACACCTAAGACAAAATCAACATCATACCTTCTTGCACAAGAAATAACAACCCTGTAGCCAATTCAACTTACATATGCATGGCGAAGAACCTACACTTACACATGCATTAACATGCAAAAGTGCATTCTACTATTACATTACAACAACAACAACCTTTACAGCCTTACAACACGCCTCATTATAGGATTTACAACAGGAAAACCCCTAAACATTAGTGCCCAAAAACGGTTATAGATCTATGCATATCATTGTCTACAAATCCCACAAATCCTTGGATTTTGTTGCAGTCATCTCCAAGTCGGGTTTACCAGTCGACCTCCATTCGGTCTCTAGTCGGTCGTCTCACGCCCACACTTCAACCTCTTTTCAATTGACTTGTCATTGATATCTTTGACTTCAACTTTACTCGATTGACTCCCTCGACCTTCGACTTGTTGTCGATCTACATCGACTTCGACCTGTTGTCGATCTACCTTGACTTTGATCGTTAGTTGATTCACCTCGACTTGAATTTCACTGCAAAGAATATAACAAACCAACATAGTTCACCTTTTCATAGCACACTCTCTGGCAATAATATCAACCGGAAGATGAACTTGAGCACACAACTCAAGAATGTGAATATGTAGAGTTCAAAAACTATCCAATCCTACTTCACAAGGGTGTCTCAAATCAAAGAAAAACTTGAAGCCATTGGAGACACAATCGAAGAAGATGAATTATAGACTACTTTGAATGGTCTCCCTAGATATTGGGGATCATTCATTCAAGGAATATGTTCAAGAAGAAGGATAAAAAGGTTTAGCATACTAAGGGAGGATTTTACTGAGGAAGAATCTAGATTGGTAGCAAGAGAAAAGAAACTAGGCGATGAGGAAAATCAAGCTCTAGCAGGTCATGGAAGAAAAGGAAAGGGAAAGAAGGAAGTTCACTCACACAAGAATCCTAATGGATTACAAAAGAATCAAAAGTTTAAAATGGATTTCTCAAATTACAGATGCTACATCTGTCAGAAGATGGGACACATTGCAATAAACTATCCCAACTCTAAAGGTCAAGTAAAAAAATGAAAGTATAAAAAACATCATGCTCATGCCGCAAAAAATGATGAACCTGATCAAGAGAGAGCCAAAGAAGATGACTCGAGAAAAGAATATGTATTGATATCAACTCTTACAGGTACAATCACTCATGGAAGTGACAAATGGCTCATTGATAGTGGTGCTTCTAAGCACATGACAGGTTACAAGGATTCTTTCTCGTAATTAGTTCAAAAGGATTCACCTCACAAGGTGAATCTCGATGATGACTATCAGTATCCCATTAAAGGAGTAGGAGAATATTATTATAGATTAGATTCCGAAAAACCTATGAAGATGAAGGATGTTTTATATGTACCTGGTTTGAAGAAGAATCTCCTTTCTATCTCAACTTTGGATGAGAAAGGATTCAAAGTTGCTTTTATTGATGGTGAAGTTCTCATGTGGCCAAAAGGAAAGTCTGTTGATGATGTTGTAGTAATTGGTGTTTAAGAAGGAGGCCTATACAAGTTAAAGGGATATTCAGTTTCAACATTAGTACACACTATAGTCACTCCAAGTGATCTTTGGAACAAAATATTTTCTCACATACATTACAAAGACCTACCAATCGTGAGCAAGATGGTGACAAGCTTGGAATAAATCCAATTCAATCATGAAGGAATATGAAAGGGATGTGCACAAGGAAATCATGTGAAGAAACCATTTCCAAGTAGTGATAGAAAAACCAAAGGAGCCTTGGACATCATACATTCAGACATGTGTGGACCAATGCCAACCACTTCACTTAGCGGGTCTGTATATTATGTTTCATTCATTGATGATTTCTCACGTAAAATTTGGATTTACTTTTTGAAAGATAAAAGTGAAGTATTCAACAAGTTCAAATAATTCAAGGCACTTGCTGAAAACCTATCTAAAAAGAAGATAAAGATATTAAGATCAGATAATAGAGGAGAATTCACATCAGATGAATTCAAGGCATTCTGCAAGGAAGTTGGGATTAAGAGGGAGCTCTCTGCTCCCTACAATCCTCAACAAAATTGTGTGGCAGAAAGAAAGAAACGTACAATCATGGAAGTAGTAAAGGACATGATTCATGATCAAGACTTACCGATACATATATGGGAAGAATCAACCATGAATTCAATATATGTGCAAAATAGAAGTCCCCATCATGTACTTGGGAACAAGACACCAGAATAAATATTTACAAGAGAAAAGCTAGAGATCATCCACCTAAGGATATTTGGTTTTCCAACATATGTGCATGTCCCCAAGGATAAGAGGTTGAAGTTGGAACCTTCAGGAAAGAAGGGAATATTTGTTGGATACAATGAGACATCAAAGGCATACATAATCTACATCCCTAGTCATCAACAAATTGAGACTAGCAGATATATCACATGTGATGAGGATGCAAATTCTAGTAGATCGAGACAAACTCATTCAGATGAGATTCATGATCACGAACCTAAAGCTCCCAGAGTTACAGATAAAAATGAAGGTGATGATGTTGTACTAGAAGATCATGATATGGAAGAACCACACAAACCTGCAGATTCATCCTGAGAGATGAATACTAAGAAGAGAAGACCAACTTGGGCTCAAGAAATTATTCAAGATGCATAGAAGTATGGTGCTCCAGACGGATCCTTCAAAGAGAGAAAGAGACAATGACCATACTCTAGTTATGTGGCATTGCTAAGTGACATTATTGATGTTGAGCCTACTAGTTATGAAGAGGTTGCAGAGAAGAAAGAATGGAAGGATTCCATGATTGAAGAGTATCAATTCATTGTAAATAATTATGTTTGGGATGTGGTTCCTAGACCGAAAGAGAAGATAGTGGTAATTTCCAAGTGGATTTATAAGTCGAAGCATTCAACATTTGGAAGTGTCGATAAGTACAAGGAAAGTTTTGTGGCGCACAGTTTCTCCCATAAAGAAGGAATAGATTATGAGGAGACATTTACTCCTGTGGTGAGATACACTTTAATTAGAGCTATACTTGCGATAGTTGCAGTGATGAAGTGGAAGGTACACCATATGGTCATGAAGATATCTTTTCTAAATGATGTAATAGAAGATGAAGTGTATGTGGTGAAGCCACAAGGTTTTGAGACACATGACAGTCAAACACATGTGCACAAATTAAAGAAAGACTTATATGGATTGAAGCAAGCACCCATGGCATGGTATGGTATAATTGACAGTTTCCTGATGAGCTTGGGATTTACCAAGAGTAAAGAAGATTCCAACCTTTACTGCAAGGTTGTATATGGTGGACCAATGATATTATTATTGTATGTGGATGACCTATTTATTTACAAACCTTAACAGATCTATCCATTATTTTATTCATTCATCATAAATTGTATAAAAAACACATAAAAAAAACACACACAGAGACAACATGTTTTACTGTGGTTCACTCCCCTTAGGATAAGTCCACAAATATCTTCTACTAATTCTTATTATTCTTCATCAAAATTTGGCACTACACGCATTACATCAGTAGTATCTAAGTATTGGTGAGGATGACCAGTGTTGCACCAAGCTCCATAGATTGCGACCTGAACCTCAGTTAAAAATCCAAAAAAAACTTATCTCCAAAGATCTCGACCAAAAAAATAGTAACTACGACTCACAACTCTCAAAACACGCCAAAGATAAGATAGATCTCTCCTACCCAAAATTTATCTCTATCTACCTCATACATTATTTATTTATATTACAAAAGGTGGGTAAAATCCCATTACATAATAACCCAAAACCCTAACCCTAAGTGGATTAGTTTTGTCCACATAGTAACTCCTTCCACACAATTGGTCTTCGATCCAACCGTTCCTTGCTTTTACTCTGTGTTTCTTCTCCTTAATTCCCAATGCACTGTTTTCCCTTCTTTCCCGGTGAGCATTGATTTCCCTTCTTTCCTAGCACGCATTGATTCCTTTGGTCCATTCCTTAGTTGTTTTCCTCGTTTACTGCATTGTACCCCAAAATAGCCTGCTCCAAGTTTAACCATATAAATAAAATTCTTTATGTATAAGTTAAATTGATTTTTCCAAGACTAATAAAATTATAAAATTGTTCCAATAAGTAGAGAGGATTTTATGTGGATTTTATACTTACGTGGTATCATCTACTATGTCTTAGACCCACCTTATTGGTCCCTACCTTCAGCAAGGGACTATAGCTTTCACACATCGATCAACGTTGAACGATAGTTGACTGCTTATTAGTTGGTGCATTTTAGTTATTAATTGGTCATTTTTAGTGTGTTTTTTTACCGAGTTGGGTATTATTCATTTTAACCTTATTTATTGTTCAAGAAACTTTTTTCCCATATTTATTAAATTTTATCAATCATTTTTTTTATTTTTTGATTGGTATCCGATGGGACTTTAATCCCATGGTGTATGCGATATCTTTTTCAAAATTGTTTTAATTAAAAAACAAATAACAAATAACAAATTTTCTCAGTGGTTATTATGGCTCACTCTGACACAACAAAGGTGGACTCGAGGTTTTGGTAGTCGAGATGGTGCAGTCAAGGTCGAATTTTTTGGTAGTCGATGTTTTGGTGCAGTCGAGGATCACCCCCTCACCTCTTCATAGCCACTGCCTCCTCCGTTAGACATAGTGCTTAACACCCACCACCTCATCCATCATAGATTTGATGTCTTACCTCACCGCCTCTATCTTCTTTGTCACTTTTATGTCTCTCATAATGAATATTGAGAATGCCTTAGAAAAATCTTTCGTTATGTGTTTGAACAAGAAGGCCATCGTCGTCTTTGACCTGTGTAGTGCAAAGGAGTTATGGTTTTTGTTGTTGGGCTTGCTCAAAATCAGAAATTGGGTGGTATTTGATGAGTCATCCTGTATTTGTTCTTCCACCACTTCAAGACAATTTTCCCACCTAAACATCTCACAACCAATGATTGTCATGTCCTCTATGTTGTTCTCTGCTATGAAACGATCCCTACTAGTAGTGTTGTCCACGACCTCCACCTACATGAAAACATGTTCTGCCTCTCCACCTCTATCTGGGATGGTACTTGTTTTGTGAGTATTCTTCTTATTGATGATGTTGTAGTTGTGTTCTGTAGGATGAGCTTCTTTGGTCAGCAACATGGCTTCATGAGGCTACTGAAGATCTGTCTTACATGAATTGTTTGGTTGACAATGTTGATTCTTTAGGTGGAATAGGATGGAAAATGACTGAATTAAGTTCAAGTCCTGGCCTCCAAGGTGGGTGATGATGAAATCTTGGAATTTTATGCTAACGTTGTAATAAATCAGAAGATTTAACTTGTAGATTTATTTCAGAAAAAATTGTAAGGAACATTGAGTTTGTAGCTTTGCTTTACATAGGATTTAAAGGAAAAGATGGAACAACTTTATGTTACAGTCGGGGGCTCGAAAGAGAGGAAGAGAAGGAGGAGGTGATGGAGAGAGTGACATACCTTCGATGAAGATGTAGGGAGACCATGCTACCTTCGATGGAGGTGTAGGGCCACGATGCTATGTCAACTCAATTTGATTTTCACTCTAGAGAGGTTCTATACCCGAGGATAGCTGGAATTATACCTCTTCTCATTCTCTATTGTCCCATAATCGAATTTTTGAAACTTACCTTCTCGATATACTACATGGTGGACATGGCTGACATAATCAACACATAGATGATATACTACTCACATTGAGAAAAATGAATGTGTTTCTTACTGGAGGTCGCTTGCGACGGTTCATACATCTTAATTATAGAATTGTTCATGCAGCAGTTTGTTCCTGGAGTTCATCTCCACTTCAATAATGTTAGTATTTTCACTATGGTTTCATTAATACTTGTATATATAAAAAATAAAGGTCGTTTCAACTTCCCTCCCATTAATGTTATTGTTTTAGAAAAGGGTTTTTGTTATTGCCTATGAAATTCAAAGAAAAATCCTTAATACACTTCAATTTTTCTTTGAAGCATATAAGAGCGATAATTTTTTGTCTGATTTTCCTATACGTATAGAAAAATTTACAATGAAATGTTTCTTCTATTTGTTTGGTATATAATTTATTTCTACCTTTTAGTTATACTCACTTTTTTGGGTTGAAATCATAGATGCCGAGACCATCAAGTAACTGAGATGATGAATGGATCTGCCATCCCATAATCAAATTTTTGAAACTTATTTGCTCGATATACTGCATGGTGGCCATGTCTGACAACTTGTTCAGTAATCAACACAGAGATATGTTGAACCAAGAAAGCGTATTTAAATATATATAATTACTACTCACATTGAGAAATATGAATGAGGTTCTTAGTGGAGGTCGCTTGTGAAGGTTCATACATCTCAATTCTCAATTCTAGAATTCCATACATACCTATGATATCCAACAACTAATTCCATTCTATGGTGCTAAAGGATTACCATTTGATTTATCAGTTTGCAACATTTGAGAGAGAATGAATCATTGAGAGGATCACACATGTGATAGTAGCATCTCCAAAATGGTTTTGTGATGTGATTTTTTATGTCTCCAATATCACTTGTATGGGGAACTTGAAATTTACATGCTTATAATTGAATTTACATGCTTATAATTGTTAAGTTTTATACTCTCATCCACATAAATGTGGGAGTTTGGAGATTATAAGAGACCTCGATGTTTCGTTATCCAGTTTTATACAAAAGAGGGGAATGCTGGTGTCATGAACAATGCTATGTATTTTCTCTTCATTTATGATGATATCTGTTAAGAGAGTTTTATTATCATCTTCATAAAGTTCAAAAGTTATAGCAGTAATGTTTTTTGCAGCAAGAGAAACACTTAAAAACATCCACAAGTGTCCCAAAAATGCTACCTAGAAAACTGTGCCCAAAAGTCTGTACTGTTGTACGACCCTGCTAAGAATCAACACCTCGAAATGTGTGCGAACTTGCTATTGTACGATCATCCTCTATATGGTTGTCTTCCAACAGAAAAAACCCTCAAGTTGCCTTGAAAACCATGCCAAAACCAACCTCGATTTACATTCCCACTTCCCTATTGTACGACCTTTATGGATCCATACAATATGGCCTCCCACTCAACAATAAAATTCAACAACTCTAACCATAAATTTCTCCTTGGGATTTGTTCCCAAGATCTCTTGAAAATCATGTCAAATATGTTGCATTCACTTTTTTCCAATCTCTCTCTCAAATCTCTCTTCTCTTGTCTTGCACACTACCCTAGGCTTACTCTTATAACATAAAATGAATTTTCACCTTCCCCATCCCTAAATACAATTGCCAAGATCTAATATTTCCTTTACAAGATCAAGGGACATTATTCATTCCCTCCAAAATAAATCACTTACATTTACTAAAGTAATTTTCCACTTTATGACATAATTGCACTTTATGACATAAAGTCACTTTAATAAAATATTATAAGGTCACTTTTACAAAAAGTCACTTTAATAAAAGAGTCACTTTATTGCAACTTTATAAAATGCCTATTACAAAGTCAAGTGCTTAGTAGTGCAAATGCAAATCACTTCCACACACAAGACAAAACATGCGGAGTGCCTCCTGAGCTATAAAATATAACACTCCCTCTTAGTGAGGGATGTACTCAATGTCATCACCATCACTTGGTCATGTCCTCAACTCCATCACAATGTTTGCAGTGGGATCTCCCTTTGAACTTGGAGACAAACTTAACAATTGCACTGAACTCGAAACTGAAGACCTCCTCCTGGAAACCACTCTGAACCTTGAGCTCCTAGGAGAATCCGCTCCACCCTGAGCTTTTGTCCACTCACACCAGCAGAGCCTCCTACTGGTGCTCAAAAGAGGCTCCCTCTCTTCCCTAATATTTCAAGACTAAATTCTTGGGCCCACTGCAGTTTCAGGAGCCTCTTGCTCCTCATCTGACTCTGAATCTCCAACTATTGGTTGTCCTCGCACAATGTACAACCTATCCACTTGATCACCAATCAACCGTGGCTTGACTAGATTTGCTCCCTCTTTGTAGATAAAGACATGTCCACCCTTGAAAAATGTCACATATTCAACATCTCCCAAGGCTAACACCAAGAGAAGGTTAACCCCCAACCCTGGTATAAACATAACTCCATGAACCTCTAGGAGTTGTCCAAACTCGAGTTGGAATCTGACCCTTCCAACTCCACGTACTGCTCGTGCCATTCCCCCTTCACTTTCAACTAGTCAATCTGGACCTTTCTTTGTGATACTAAGGAATAAACACCATAGTCTTGGCATATTACATGAGGCTCCACTGTCAATGATCCATCTACTGTCACGCATAAATCCAACACTCTCGACACTTGACATGAGAGTGACCAATAAGAATTCCTTCTCAAACTTGTCTAAAAATTCCTCTACTGTTGTTGCAGTCACTGCAACTGTCCCCTCCTTCTCCTTTCTCTTATTATTCCTCTCCGAAAACTGGTGATCAGGGGATCAAATTTTGCTCAAAAATTCAAAGTGCTCGGAATCACTTCAAACCAGACGAGAGCGCAGACCTCGTCGTTGCGAACCCAATGCGACTTGTTTCGTCTCAAACGGACGTCAGGAGCGAGAGATATCGCAATTTGTTCAGAATGTCAAACAGGCAAAAAAAAAGGACGTTGATTGTACAGTCCGTACAGTCCATATAGGCTAACGTGGCAGAGTCTGTACGCTGACGTAGCAGAGTTTGTACGCTGACATGGCAGAGGTGATGTGGTAGATTCTGATTGGCAGGTGTGGTCGAATCGGAATGCGGCACGTGGCATATTTTTTATCAATGGTAAGGTGCCATGTGGCCCAATCATGGGCTGCCAAGTAGCACCCCGGTATTGGCTGTTGTTTTGTTTGTTAAAATATATTGGAGTCCGTGGGGTTCGACCCCCGGTCCTCCCCACCATATAGAGCCTTCACAAAGTCTGCCCGACCAACGGACCACCATTTACACCTTGTTATATATACAAGTTTTTATTTATTTGAATTTGGTTTGTGTAATCATTGGTGGGGGGGTCGGGTCGGGGCTTAGCCCCGACCCGTGGTTCTACCATTCATACATACAACCATGCCTTTGTTAAATGGCGTGTGGAGTAATTCGTATGTGTTTTTAAATGTAAAACCCGCGGTTTTATGGTGTTACATATGACCACAACCGGAGCGCGGAGGGGGAAGTTGGAACGGTTTCAACCGTTTAGCCCTTTTTTCCATAGCGCAAGGTCATATGACCGCATGTGCCCAGGTGCTAGGCGGTTAGGGATGGCGCGCCCATAACCGTCCTACAGTTCACACCATTGGCGCGATTGCGCCCGGTGTTGGGTTTTCACGCTTTAAATTGCGTGTGTGCTAGGTTCATGTTACAAGGGTGCGTTTTGTAGATGCAGAGACAATAAGCTCGAAGGGAGGACTTCCAGGAGGTCTAACTTCTTCGTTTTTTGACCGATTGAGGTGCCGAAAAGCCGAGCTAGGGGTTTTTGGACGCTCTGAAGTCATTGGAGTAGTCTGTTGGTCAATTTGAGCATTGTAAGGCACATTTTTGAGCACTTTGAGCAATTAATAATAATGATCCATTGGAAGCTGGACCAGGAGATGTAGCCCAAGAGAGGGGTGAACTCCTTTATAAATTGTTGTGTTTATGTGCTTATGTTCATTGATTATGCTGTTGTTTATTTGTATCTTGCATGAGTAATCCTTTAATTAATGTGTCGCAAAGTTGATCCATTTGCTTTTAACACATAAAATTTACTTGCAAATAATTTCAAGAT
>SNQJ01S0025589.1:64678-93755 GCA_010110895.2 Picea sitchensis
AATTTTTTTTAAAGCTAACATTGTATTTTATATAAACAAAATCAAACGAATGTGATACAAAATTTGGGCAATGACTCTAGGAAGACTAGCTCTCCTGCTAGCTTATTTAAAACATATATGTATATATGTCATTCTATAGAACATCCACATGAACTCACTATAATATTCGTTAAAAAACACCCCGAGCAAAAATATAATTTTGTAATACATCAATTATCAGATGAGACCCTTGCACTCCACTTTGTCTTGGAGAATCATATTCTACCTCCATGGGAGTAGCTTCAAGGTCCCTTTGACCATCCTTTGAATTGTCTTGGTGAGACACTGGTGAAACTTGATTGATGGTTAATGACTGTATAGGTTGTGGCGACACCAAAGTTCTCAGAAATTGACATTCTACTTTGTGGCTCTCAACTCTCTAAGTGAATAATTGTTCCAAATTTCAAAATTTAACCATTTATTGATGAAGGGATGTATGGTTAGCTTCTCTAATTTCCTCACGACGTCTAAGAATTTGTTTAAGCTCTCTCCATGAAGGCTCCATAACATTACCAAATAGAAAACCTTCGTTGCTAATGTAACTAGGCCACGCCCCTTTTATACATTTGTTGTTGGAATGATAGGAGAAGTAAGCAAAGAAACTACTAATAGAGGTTGACCACTGGTTTCCAGCATTTTGTTTTTTCATTTTTGGCCTTACATGAAAAAATAAGAAAAATTTAAAATTTGCAACCAGTCCAAACCTTCCAAAGCTCGAACCAAAAGACAAAAAATGTACTCCCAAACAAGAGACTGGTTACCATAGTGTTCGAACTCCTATTAGAAGGAAACATATACCCATGGGAAACACTGATTTGTTTATCAAAATCAACCACCTTGCATAGAGAGTTAACCAAACAAAGATCCTAAATGGAAAAAGATTTGAAACCTAGTCTCGAGCTCATAATTGTTTAATGGAATTTCAAGGAGATGGCAATCTCTTCATATTTAAAACTCATTAATTGAAAATATCCAAATTGCAGACTAACATAGGTGATCCAGATTGGATCATTATATTGTTTGTCATCTATCTTGATCCTTTCATAGTGGAAAAAAATGGACTTAGCTTGCAGGACCATTTTGGTGGCAGGTCCTATAACATCCCCCAGCTCAACCAAGGAGCATTACCAAGCAGAATACACATAAAAGTAAAATTTTCTTCTTGGCTCATTTGTTGGAGCTTATCAACTACGTTTTAAGAACATTTTTAACCATAATTGGATACCCATAATGAAATGCATCTACAAAATTCTAAATGAACATGAATGCAACAAATAAATCATTCACAACAACAATAAACCATTCACATACACATAGTTGAGCACAACAATTAAACTCAACAAATAACTAAGGAAATAAATAAACACTTATCTTTTATAAAATGTTTATGCAACCAACTGCTTGGGAAGGACATTCCACCCAACCATAGACCTGTTATTCTAAATCTCAACAGAAAGTCACCCCCGAGATGGGGCTAGGAATCCACAAGGGAAGGGTGCCTCTCATAGTCCACTCACAACTCAATATCACACAAACCACATGTATTCTCCTTCAATTATCCTCGATTTCCTACAAATCTCTTCATCTTTACCTGACCAACCCAAGGAATGTACTGCTTCATTGCTCTCATTCCATCAGGTGTCCCATTCATTTATCAAGGTCTCTCTGGATTGGGTAGCTAGGAATCTCTTTGTTGGGAACTCAAGGGAGCTCACTTCCAGGAAAAAACCCAATAAAATCAACAAAAAACATGTGCTAATACGACACAACTAACTTAGGAGTTCACTCTTCATGCTTGACAACCTGACTCTTCAATTGCCAGCTCCAATACTCTCCAAAATGCTCCATCATGATCCTAAATTCACCTAGCCTCCTTTCTATAGCTCTAGTGATCTTTTTCCTTGCTTCCTCTTGTTGTTCATGCCCAACTCCATGTGTAAAAAGTGTTTGTAACAATCCATATGAATTTTCTCTATTTTCCCAAGACAATTGACTGCTCAGTCTGCCCAATGTTTATTGCTTCTCCCCCATGTTTTCCAATAAATATGGGATGTGACTCCCACACCCACCCTCTTACATGAGTTTAATGATTGGGATCTCACACACTCAAACAAAAACAGAAGGTTTCCCCAAATGATAATAAAATTCAAAAATTGGGTTTGGATTAATACTCATAAGTCATTTCTCCCTTGGGTCCCTCTTAGAAGCTACCTATGCCTTCTCTCCTCTTGTGGAAAAATTAGCCCCCATCTATGTCCATATTCCCATCAGCTGGAATCACATTATTTTTATTAAAAATAGAAAATACATTTCGCATATTACATTGCTTGGCCATAACCACATTCGTATCTAAATTATGCATTAATTAAATTGGGGATTATAATGGGAATGTTATATTCCCCCTCCCCTAAAATTGTGCATTGTTATCGATGCACAACACCATGCCGAAATACATATACAATTTACATAATGATATTTAGAAAATAAAACAAAATTATGCAATTTTTACCCTCCAATAGCAGTCCCAACCAAAATCTCTCGTTCTTCTCAACCTGTTGACCCAAGGAATGCACTCCTTTCACTGTCTTCAGTCCATTGGATTGCACCACTCATTTACCAGGGTTATCAACACAGTTATCCAAGAATTGGAGATGTGGTTCCAAAACTCCAGCTGTCCAAAATGGAGTCTTTCATTTTCAACTTTTATTTTCTTCAAATTGACAAAAATTTACAGGTATTTATCTCACATAGTTTCTTCATGCTCCCGTGATGCATCTTCAAGACTGTAGTAGGTCCATTGAACATTTACCATCCCTATGAATTTGTTATAGAGAAATTTGACTTTCCGGTTCGGGATGCATATTGGTTCCACCCGAAAATCCCCTTCATTTTCCACATGGATCATAGTCCAATCAATTATTTGGTTAGGGTTATGAAAATATTTATTTAATAATGATACAGGAATAACATTATGCACTCTCATTGATGCAAGAAATGTTAGCATGTATGCAACTTGCCCTATCTTCTCTAATATTTCGAAAGGCCCACAAACTCTTGCTTCCAACTTTGGGCAGCAACCCAATCTTATTGAACTTCTCTTCACTTTTACTTTAAGAAACACATGTTCTCCCACTTTAAAATATCTAAAAAATATTTTCTTGTATGCATAGATTTTCTTCCTATCTTGGGAAACCTTTAAATTTTGTTTGATCCTTGTCATCTGTTGTTCCATTTCATTTAACAAATATGGCTCAATGATGACTCTATCTGCTGAGATATCGCAACTCATGGGTGTGTTGCATTTGTTTCCATACAAATCTTCAAAATGACTCATTTTTAATGATGCATGATACCCATTATTATAGGAAAACTCCACTAAGTGGATATCGCCTTCCCATCTTTATGGTTGATCCATCACATACATCATAAGCATGTATTCAATTATCCTATTGGTCCTCTCTGTTTTCCCATTTGACTCTGGGTGATACGTTGTACTAAGATTTAGATTTGTCCCAAATCCTTTGAACGAACCTTGCCATAATTTAGATGTAAACGTGGAATCTCTGTTTGAAACTATTTCCTTAGGCTTTCCATGTAGCTTGACAACTTCCTTCATGTAAATATTTGCAATACTTTATTCTTTATGTGTTGTCTTCATAAGAATAAAATGTGTTTCCTTAGTCATTTGTACACCACCACCACCATGATGGAATCATGTTGCTTTACTATTTTGGAAATCTTTGTAATAAAATATACTATGACCACTTTCCACTTCCATTATGGAATGGGAAATGGTTGTAGCAACCTTAGTGGATGTTTATGCTCTATTTTCACCTTCTGACACTCTATACACCAAGCTATTTAGTCAACCACTTCCTTCTTCATTCTCGACCAAAAGTATTGGCTCCATACAATTGTAATGAATTTTTGATATCTTGGGTGTCCAACATATGGCACATTGTACATTTCTCTCAACATTATATTTTTCAGCTCCATGGAATTTGGCGCATACACTTTGTTCTTGTACAAGAGGATTCCATCCTATTTCAACTCATAATTTAAATTATTTGTTGCAAGTTGCTTTGCTGTAAGTTTTATTTTGTTTCCAAATAAAGTTAATATGAATTTGTTGATTTAAGAATTTTATCATTTAAATATGTTATGTACATGTTTATGTATGAAACATTCACTTCATGAGATCTTCAACTGAGTGCATCAACCATTGGACTTTCTTTTCCCTAGATATGTTTAATTTCAAATCCGTACTCACTAAGAAATTCTAGCCATCTAGTTTTCCTGACATTTAGTGTTGGCTATCCAAATAAATGTTTTAGACCACAATGGTATATTTTTTAATCAAATTTCTTTCCCATGAAGTAATTCCTCCACATTTTTAATGCATGAACGATAGTTGCTAGTTATAGATCGTGTGTGGTATAATTTTTATCATGCTCTTTTAGTTTTCTAGACTCAAAACATACCACATGATCCTTTTGACTGAGGACTCCACTGAGCCCTTCCTTGCACACATCTGTACACACCACACAGTATTTATCAAGATATGCAATATTTAAAATTGGCGCACTTGTTAAAATGTTTTTCAACTACTGGAAACTTTCTTCAGACTTGGAATTCCATTCGAATTTCACTCCCTTCTTTTGCAAGGAAGTGATGGGACCTGCAATATTTGAAAACAATTTTATGAATCTTCGGTAGTAACTCGTGAGACACATAAATGATATTACCTCTGTCACATTTCTTGGTGCTATCCATCCTCTAATGGCTTCTATCTTCTCGGGGTCAACTGCTATCCCATCTGCTAAATAATATGCCCCAAGTAGTGAATCTTCTTTTGATAAAAGATGCACTTAATTAGCTTGAAATCCAATTTATGCTCCCTTAAAACCTTTAACACCATTCTTAAATGCTTCTCATGATCCTCTTGGGACTCAGAGCATATGATAATATCATCTAAGAAAATAATTACGAACTTGTCTAGGTACTCCTTGTACACTCCATTCATTATACACATAAAAATAGTCGGGGAATTTTATAGTCCAAATGGCACTACCACGAATTCATAATGCCCATACCTTGTTTTGAACACTATATTGTTGATATATTCTTCTTTTATCCTTGATGATAACCTAATCTAGGGTCAATCTTGGAAAAGATCCTTGCACTCTTCAGTTGATCAAGTAAATCATCAATCTTTGGCAAAGGATATTTGTTCTTTATGGTGATCTTATTTAGTTGTCTGAAATCAATGCACAAACTTAAGGTTACATCTTTATTTTTCACCAAAATAATTGGGGCTCCCTAAGGTGACACACTTGGGAATATATACCCTTTCTTCAAAAGTTCTTCAAGCTGCATCTACAACTCTTTCAATTCTGGTGTGCCCATTCTGTAAGGTGTCTTGGACACTGGGGCAACTCCTGACACCAAATCAATAGAGAAATCAATGCCCCTATTTTGTGGAAATTCCGGGATTTCCTCAAAAAAATATTCAATGTCCCCCAATACCGGATGGTATTAAATGTTATCTTTGGTTGCCTCTTCCATATGGGCTACAAAAATTTGACATCCTTTCTTGAAATTATTTTTCAGTTGCATGGTTGAAATTTATCTAACAGTTACATCTCTTGGAATGCCTTGAATTTTTCCTTGTTTCCCTTTCTCATCAAGACATGTTATGGTATTGTTGTAACCATCTACGACAACATGGTGTTTTTCCAACCAATCCATTCCAATTAGCCAGTCATATGAACCTAAAGGTATAATGTTCACATCTACCATTGTGTTGAGTCCATTCATATTTATTGGACAATATTTAACCAACACATTGATCTTTCTCTTAGCTCCCGTGTTTAACTGAACTAACCAATATTTCTTATGATTACTCCTTTATAAGTGAAATTGTTTAATAATGTTAGAGTTTATGTAACTGTGGCTAGCTCCATAATCAATTAAAATTGTTATAAGCTGATTATTTATCTTACCTTCCACCTCAATCATGGGGGACTGTTATTCTGCTTGCTTGTTGTCCAAGGATGCACAAATCCTTGACATGCTTGCTCCTATGTCTTCCAATGTTTCATCCTCCTGAATTTCGTGGAAAATCCTCGTTCTTTCTCCTTTGTGAGGCCAATCCCTATAGAATTGATTTCCATCACATCCCCAACATTGTGCATGTTGCTTCCTGGGCCATTTCCTAAAAGGATTTGTTGTCTTGTGTTCATTTTGGGTTGACTGGCCATGTTGATTTGATTGGGAGTTATTTTTGAAAAAGGGTGGCTTAAAACCATTTTTCCTTTGGTCCCTCTTTCCTTTAATCTTGTCATCCCAAGTCTTTTGGAAGACTAGCCTCCCTTTGCTATGCTCATAAAGATGCTTTTCACTCCTTATGGTCTCTTCCAAAGTTTTGGGGTTATCATATTGTATCTATTCACTGTAGAAGGAGGCTAACCCACTAAGAAACCTTTGTATTTTGACTTTCTCATCCTTTATGAACTCCACATACTTCAGCAACTCAAATAATATTTTCTCATATTCATCCATTGTCATGCTTCCCAACTTGAGTTCAAAGAACTCTTTCACTTTCCTCTCATATTAATGCTTAGAAGAATATTTCTCTTGGAAATATCCTTTGAACTACCTCCATGAAACCCTCTTCTCGTCAAGTTGCTTGGATTTCTTAAGTTGATCCCACCACTTAGCTGCCTCGCCTTGCAAGTGGTAGGTTGCAATTCTTGTTTCTACCCTGGAGGGGTAATCGTGTAGCTGGGAATATTTGATTGATATTAACTCATTATATTGTTGGTTTTGGATTTGATTGATATTAACTCCAAACAATTTTAGTTGGAATTTTGTTTTTGAATTAATATAATCTCACTATTTTCGTGTTGGTTTTGGATTTGATTTTACACTCGGTTATACAATAATTAGAATTTATGGAATCAATTCTCATTAAAGCAAGAATTTTTAGATTTCATGGGAGCCTATTTTGGTTTTTGCTTCATAACCATTGAAGATTCAGTGTTCATGCAATTTATAATTTATGGCATTATATATAATATTTAAGTAATCTATTCTTTAACATAACTTTATTCTTTAACATAATTTAATATGAATTTATTTCTACAATATAAAATATAAACATTTTTAATTATTGGATTAATTAAATTTTGGATTGATGTTGTTATTGTTTGGTCCATTTCTTCTTAAGTTAATAAAAAAAAAAATGCTTGAATTTTTTGGAGATAAATTGTGTATAAAATTTGATTAACTTTGAAAATCTATACACTTATAATAAAATTATTGTCAATTTCAATGTATTTTTTTGGGTTTTGATTCTAATTATTATATAACACTTTATTTACTAAATTATTATAGATTTTTTTTAATATTTGTAGGTTTATAAGTTTGTTGTCAATTCCAATATGATTTTAGTTTTAATTTTATTTTTTTTCAAAAAAATTGAACATTGTATTATATATAAACAAAATCAAAAGAATGTGATACACAATTTTGGTAAAGAATCGAGAAGACTAGATCTCTTGCTAGTCTATTCAACATATATATCATTCTATAGAACATCCACTTGAACTCACTATAATATTCCTTAACAAACAACTCGAGAAAAAATATAATTTTGTAATAGTTCAATTGTCAGATGAGACATTATCCTGAACCCCCTGCACTCCACTTTGTTATCGAGAATCTTCTTCTACCTCCATGGGAGTAGCTTCAAGGTCCCTTTGGCTATCCTATGAATTTTCTTGGTGAGACATTGGTGAAACTTGGTTGATGGATAATGATTCTATAGGCTGTGGCGAAACCAAAGTTCTTAGAAATTGACATTCAAATTTGTGGCTCTCAACTCTCTAAGTGAAGAACTGTTCCAAATTTCCAACTTTAACCATTCATTGATGAAGGGATGTATGGTTAGCTTCTGTAATTTCCTCACGGCGTCTAAGAATTTGTCTAAGCTCTCTCGAAGAAGGCTCCATAACATTACCAAACAAAAAACCTTTGTTGATAATGTAACTAGGTCACGCCCCTTTTATACAATTGTTGTTGGAATTATAGGAGAAGTAAGCAAAGATACTATTGAAAGAGGTTGACCGCTGATTTCTAGCATTTCTATTTTTTTTTTTGGCCTCACATGAAAAAATAAGAACAATTCAAAATGTGCAACCAGTCCAAACCTTCCAAAGCTCAAACCCAAAGACAAAAAATGTCCTCCCGAACAAGAGATTGGTTACCATAGGGTTCGAACGCCTATTATAAGGAAACATATACCCATGGGAAACACTGATTTGTTTATCAAAATCAACCACCTTGCATAGAGAGTTAACTGAATAGAGATCATAAATGGAAAAAGATCCAAAACCCAGTCTCGAGCTCCTAATTGTATAATTGAATTTCAAGGAGATGACAATCTCTTCAGATTTAAAACTCATTAATTGAAAATATCCAAATTGCAGACTAACACAGGTGATCCATATTGGATCATTATATTGTTTGTCATCTATCTCGATCCTTTCATAGTGAAAAAATTGGAGGAATCATCTTGCAGGGCCATTTTGGTGGAAGGTCCTATAACATCCCCTAGCTCAACCAGGGAGCATTACCAAGTAGAATACACATAAAAACACAAGTTTCCTTCTTGGTTCTATTGTTGTAGCTTAGCAGCTAAATTTTAAGCACATTTTTAACCATAATTGGATACCCATAGTGAAATGCATATACAACATTATAAATGAACATGAATGAAACAAATAAATCGTTCAAAACAACAATAAACCATTCACATTCACAGAGTCAAGAACAACAATTAAAATCAACAAATAACTAAGGAAATAAATAAACACTTATCCTTTTCAACATGTTTATGAAACCAGCTACTTGGGAAGGACATTCCACCCAACCATATACTTGTTATTTTAAATCTCAATAGCAAGTCACTTTCGAGATGGGCCTAGGAATACATAAGAGAAGGGTGCCTCTCATAGTCCACTCACAACTCAATATCACAAAAACCATTGGTATTCTCCTTCAACTATCCCAAATTTCCTACAACTCTCTTCCTCTTGACTTGCCCAACCCAAGGAATGTACTTCTTCATTTCTCTCACTCCATCGGGTGTCCCATTCATTTATCAAGGTCTCTTTGGATTAGGTAGCTAGGAATATATCTGCTGAGAACTCAAGGGAACTCATTGCCATGAAAAAACACCAATAAAATCAACAACAAACATGTGTTGATACAATGCAACTCACTTAGGAGTTCACTCTTCAGGCCTGACAACCTAACTCTTTAATTTCCATCTTCAGTACTCTCCAAAATGCTCCAGCATGATCCTAAATTCACCTAGCCTCCTTTCTTTATCTCTAGTGTTATTTTTCCTTGCTTCCTCTTATTGTTCATACCCAACTCCATGTGTAAAAATTGCTTGTAACAGTCCATATCAATTTCCTCTATTTTCCCAAGACAATTGACTGCTCACTCTGCCCAATGTTTTTGCTTCTTCCCCATGCTTTCCAATAAATATGGGATGTGACTCTCACATCCACCCTCTTACATGAGTTTAATGATTGGGCTCTCACACACTCAAACAAAAATAGAAGGTTTTCCCAAATGATAATAAAATTCAAAAATTGGGTTTGGATTAATACTCATAAGTCATTTCCCCCTTGGGTCCCTCTTATACACTCCCTATGCATTCTCTCCTCTTGTGGAAAAATAATCCCCCATCTCTGTCCATATTCCCAGCAGTTGGCATCACATTATTTTTATTAAAAACAGAAAATACATTTCGCATATTACATTGCTTGGCCATAGCCACATTCATATCTAAATTATGCATTAATTAAATTGGGGATTATAGTGGGGATGTTACATTCCCCCTCCCCTACAATTTTTCATTGTTATCGATGCACAACACCATGTCAAAATACATCTACAATTTACATAATGATATTTAGAAAATAAAACAAAATTATGCATTTTTTACCCTCCAATAGCAGTCCCAACCAAAATCTCTCGTTCTTCTCAACTCATTGACCCAGGGAATGCACCCCCTTCACTGCCTTTAGTCCATCGAGATACACCACTTGTTTACCAAGGTTATCAACACAGTTACCCAAGAATTGGAGAAGTGGTTCCAGAACTCTAACTATCCAAAAATGGAGTCTTTCATTTTCAACTTCTATTTTCTTCAAAATTGAAAAAAAATTACACGTATTCCTCTCGCATAATTTCTTCATGCTTTCATGTTGCAACTTCAGGATTGTATCATGTCCATTGAACCTTTACCATCCCTATGGATTTGTTTCAGATCACTTTGACATTCCGGTCTGGGATGCGTACTGGTTCCACCCAAAAATCCCCTTCATTTTCCACCTGGATCACAGTCCAATCAATTATGTGGTTAGGGTTAGGAAAATATTTCTTTAATAATGATACATGAATAACATTATGCACTCTCATGGATGCAGGAAATGATAACATGTATCCAAATGGACCTATCTTTTTTAATATTTCGAAATGCCCACAAAATCTTTCTGCCAACTTTGGGCAGCAACCCAATCTTATCAAACTTCTCTTCCCTTTTACTTTAAGAAACACATGTTCTCCCACTTTAAAATATCTAAAAAATTGTTTTCTTGTCTGCATAGATTTTCTTCCTATCCTGGAAACCTTTAAATTATGTCTTATCCTTGTCATCTATTGTTCCATTTCCTTTAACAAATATTGCCCAATGACGACTCTGTCTACTGGGATATCCCAACTCACAGGTGTGTTACATTTCCTTACATACAAAGCTTCAAAAGGACTCATTTTAATGATGCATGATACCCATTATTATAGGAATACTCCACTAAGTGGATATAGTCTTCCCATCTTGATGGTTGATCCATCACATACATCCTAAGCATGTCTTCAATTATCCTGTTGGTCCTCTCTATTTTCCCATTTGACTCTGGGTGATACGTTGTACTAAGATTCAGATTTGTCCCAAATCCTTTGAACAAACCTTGCCAAAATTTGGATGTAAATGTGGAATCTATGTTTGAAACTATTTCCTTAGGCTTTTCATGTAGCCTGACAAGTTTATTCATGTAAATATTTGCAATATTTTCTTCTTTATGTGTTGTCTTCACAAGAATAAAATGTGTTTCCTTAGTCAATTTTTCCACCACCACCACCTTGATGGAATCATGTTGCTTCACTATTTTGGGAAAATTTGTAATAAAATCTACTATAACCACTTCCTACTTCCATTCTACAATTGGAAATGGTTGTAGCAACCCTAGTGGATGTTTGTGCTTTATTTTTACCTTCTGACACTCCATACACCAAGCTATGTATTCAACCACTTCCTTCTTCATTCGTGACCAAAAGTATTGGCTCCTTACAGCTGTAATGGATTTTTGATATCTTGGGTGCCCAATATATGGCACATTGTGCATTTCTCTCAACACTATATTTTTTATCCCAATGGAATTTGGTGCATACACTTTGTTCTTGTACAAGAGGATTCCATCCTATTTCAACTCATAATTTTTAAATTTTTGCTGCAAGTTCCTTTGCTGTAAGTTTACTTTTATTTGCAAATAAAGTTGATATAAATTTGTTGATTTAAGAATTTAATATTTTAAATATGTTATGTACATGTTGATGGATGAAACATGCACTTCATGAGCTCTTCTATTGAGTGCATCAACCACTTGATTTTCTTTTCCCTTGATATTTTAATTTCAAATTCGTACTCACTAAGAATTTCCGGCCATCTAGTTTTCTTGGCATTTAGTGTTGGATTTCCAAATAAATGTTTTAGACCACAATGGTCTATTTTTAACTCAAATCTCTTCCCCATGAGGTAGTGCCTTCACATTTTTAATGCATGAATGATATTTTCTAGATAAAGATCATGCGTGGTGTAATTTTTCTCATGCTCTTTTAGTTTTCTAGACTCAAAACATACCACATCATCCTTTTTACTGAGGACTCCACCGAGCCCTTCCTTGCACACATTTGTACACACCACAAATTATTCATCCGGATATGCAATCTTTATAATTGGTGTGCACTTGTTAAAATAAATTTCAATTGCTGGAAACTTTCTTTAGACTTGGAATTCCATTTGAATTTCACTCCCTTCTTTTGCAAGGAAGTGATGGGGCTTGGAATATTTGAAAACCCTTTTATGAATATTTGGTAGTAACCCGCGAGACCCATAAATGATATTACCTTTGTCACATTTCTTGGTGCTAACCATCCTCTAACGAATTCTATCTTCTCGGGGTCAACTGTTATCTCATCTGCTAAATAATATGCCCTAAGTAGTGAATCTTCTTTTGATAAAATATGCACTTAGTTAGCTTGAAATCCAATTTATGCTCTCTTAAAACCTTTAACACTGTTCTTAAATTCTTCTCATGATCCTCTTGGGACTCAGAGTATATGATAATATCATCTAAGAAAATAATTATGAACTTGTCTAGGTACTCCTTGAACACTCTATTCATTATACACATAGAAAAAGTCGGGGCATTTGATAGTCCAAATGGAACTACCATTCAATTCATAATGCACATACCTTTCTTTGAACACTATATTGTTGATATCTTCTTATTTTATCCTTACTTGATGATAACCTGATCTAGGGTCAATATTGGAAAATATTATTGCACCCTTTAGCTGATCAAGTAAATAATCAATATTTGGCAAAGGATATTTGTTCTTTATGGTGACCTTATTTAGTCATCTGAAATCAATGCACAACCTTAAGGTTCCATCCTTATTTTTACAAAAATAAATATGGCTCCCCAAGGTGACACACTTGGGAATATATACCCTTTCTTCAAAAGTTCTTCAAGATGCATCTGCAACTCTTTCAATTCTGGTGTTCCCATTTTGTAAGGTGTCTTGTTGGACACTGGGGCAGCTCCCGACACCAAATCAATAGAGAAATTAATGCCCCTCTTTCGTGTAAATCTTGGGATTTCCTCAAAACATCTCCAATGTCCCTCAAGACCAGATGGTATTCAATGTTATCTTTAGATGCCTCATCCATATGGGCTGCAAAAATTTGACATCCTTTCTTGAAATTATTTTTCAGTTGCATGGCTAAAATTTCCCTAACAGTTACATCCCTTGGAATGCCTTGAATTTTTCCTTGTTTCCCTTTCTCATCAAGACATGTTATGGTCTTTTTGTAACCGTCTATGAAAACATGGTGTTTTTCCAACCTATCCATGCCAATTAGCCAGTCATATGAACCCAAAGGTATAATGTTCACATCTACCTTTGTGTTGAGTCCATTCATGTTTATTGGAAAATATTTAACCAACTCATTGATCTTTATCTTAGCCCCTGTGGCTAACTGAACAAACAAATATTTATTATGATTACTCCTTTATAAGTGAAATCTTTTAATAATGTTAGAGTTTATATAACTATGGATAGCTCCATAATCAATTAAAATTGTTATAAGTTGAGTATTGATCTTACCTTCCACCTCAATCATGGGGGGCTATTATTCTTCTTTCTTGTTGCCCAAGGCTACAAAAATCCTTGAAATGCTTCCTCCTATGTATTCCAATGTTTCATCCTCCTGAATGTCGTGGAAAATTATCATTCTTTCTCCTTTGTGAGGGAAATACCTATAGAATTTATTTCCATCACATCCCCAACATTGTGCATGCTTCTTCCTTGGCCTTTTCCCAAAATGATTTGTTGTCTTGTGTTCATTTTGGGCTGACTGACCATGTTGATTTGACTGGGAGTTATTTTTGAAAAAGGGTGGCTTAAAACCTTTTTCCTTTGGTCCCTCTTTCCTTTCATCTTGTCATCCCAAGTCTTTTGGAATACTGGCCTCCCTTTGCTCTGCTCATAAATACTATTTTCTCTCCTTATGGTCTCTTCCAAAGTTTTGGGGTTACCATATTGTATCTTATCACTGTATAAGGAGAATAAACCACTAAGAAACCTTTTTATTTTGACTTTCTCATCCTTTATGAACTCCACATACTTCAACAACTTAAAGAATATTTTCTCATATTCATCCATTGTCATGCTTCCCAACTTGAGTTCAAAGAACTCTTTCACTTTAATTTCATAGTAATGCTTAGATGAATATTTCTCTTGGAAATATCCTTTGAGCTACCTCCATGAGACCCTCTTCTCATCGAGTTTCTTGGATTTCTTAATTTGATCCCACCACTTGGCTTCCTTTCCGTGCAAGTGGTAGGTTGCAGTTTTTGTTTCTACCCTGGAGGGGTAATCGTGTAGTTGGAAATATTTTTTCATTTCCAATAGACAAGCCTCCATCTCCTTTCCTATGCTCACCATTGAAATATGGTGGCTTGATCTTTCTAATTTCACCTTGCAATATGGCTCCCTCGGGCCTTCTCCTCTATCTCCTAACAAGAGACACATTGGGGCTTCTCCATGGCATTGAAATTGCATGAGCTCTCCTAGTGGATTTCCCCTGGGAATGATGGAACTTGCTCCTACTCCTTGACTATATGTCATTCCCATGCTCACCCCTCCTACTATGGGATTTGGATGTTATCACTTGTCTAGCACTAGCTTCTTGCTGGGTGCCAGCGTATTTCTTGGATCACTTTTGCAACATGTTCAAGCTATGTAGTATCTCTTCTTGGGATTTCGTAATCCTTTAGTTATCATCCCTATAACCTTGCACTTCTCTCTTGAGTATCTTCATAGTTACCAACTCATGTTTGTCTCTTCTTCCATTAGACTCAGTCTCAACATTTCCCATGATGACATGTAAACCTCTAAATTCCTATTCATGACTGTAGGACCCTTGGTAATCTTCCATAGTTGTAGTTCTCATACAAGAACCAAACTGCCTTTCTAAACCTCTAAATTTTGCAAAAAATGTATATGCAAATAATTTTCTGTTAGCCAAAAATAAATACATACAATTTTGGAAAATAACCCATAATTTTTTCTTCCCTTTAATGCCACCAATCATCTTCTTTTGATTTGAATGAAAATTTTGTTGCTCAAATTAATTTTCCAGGTTGATATATGTATTCCCCTCCTTAATACCTTTCCATCAACTATTCATTTTCCCATTTTTGAGTTCCGAGTAGAAATTTATGGTCTTTAGAAGTTTTGATTGTTTTTCCCTTTTTAATTGGGCATGCTACATGTGTTATTTATTTTCCAACACATTTTTAGGTACCCAGAACTCAAATTTGGCTCTATGGATAACTTCTATAGTCCATGAGCTTTCCATACACTTCTCCCGGGCCCCAAATTGACTCTAGAGCTAGGAGTTATGCCTTCTAAAAAAATTCAGTGTCAAAATATGCCTTGCATTGTTATAATTGCTTCATATGAGCTTCGTTTTGTGCTAAGAATAGCTCATTGGAAATATCTCTCCTATCTCTTTCATTTTAGAAGTAGAAACTTTGTGTATTGAATTACACATCGTTTCGTACAATTTTATTTTTCTAAAAATGTTGTTTAGGCCCTAAAAAATGCCCTGCAAGATAATGACCTTTAATAACACTAAAATTTTCTGATAATTCACTGTTTATTTGTCATTTTTCACTGATATATTCTTGGTAACCGGGCCACCTGTCACTAGTAAATTGCTTCTTTTCCTGCTCTCTCGATTCTACAAGCTTCTGGTTCAGTCTGGTCGACGGGATTTAGCCACCGAGAACTGGGAAGGTTTCCCTTTCTCCTTGTGAAACTCCAACTGGAATCTGGTCCAGTCCCCAAATGAATCATGTCAAATGGGCCACCGGTCACCTGGCCACTTCACTTAACCTCATATCTTCTCTCCCAAACAAGTCTGGTTCGGTCTATTGGGACACCGGACCACCGACCATCAAGACACCAAACCACTAGGACACCCCACACATGCCTCCAACGACAATCCATGATCGAAAATTAGTTCATTCTAGTTCACTAACCACCAGGTGTCGATCGGAACACCCCTGACCCCTCATAAATTCCACTTGACTGCAGTTCGATCCACCGAACCACTGGGGCACTGGCCACCAAGACACCTCGCATATGCCTCCAACCAAATGACCTTCGATCGAATGATGGTGATTTTGCAAAGGATATTTGGGACAAACTTCAGAATTTTTATGAAGGAGATGCCAAAGTCAAGGCGACCAAGCTTTAGAATTACAGAGGTCAATTTGAACAGTTGAAAATGAAGGAAGATGAAGACATTGCAAATTATTTTTTATGAGTTGATGAAACAATAAATGCAATTAAAGGATTGGGAGAAGAAGTTGATGAATCTATGATTGTTCAAAAGGTAATTAGATTTCTTCCAATGAGATTTGATCCTAAGATTTCAGTGCTAGAAGAAAGAGCATATATGGATACAATAAGCATGGATGAGCTACATGGAATATTTACAGCTTATGAAATGAGAACAGAATAGGAAAATCCATCCAAGAAAGAAGAAACTTTCAAATCATCCAAGAATAAAAACAAGAAGAAAAAGCCCGAGTCAAAGCCAAATTGCAGTTGTAGCAATGATTCAAATGAGGATGAATAAATAGCCAACTTTGTAAGGAAGTTGAAGAGAGGAACCGACAAGTATAAAGGTATGCTTCCATTGAAATATTTTAATTTTGGTAAAATTGGTCATTTTGCAAGTAAGTGTCCTTATGCTAAGAATTCAGACAGTGATGAAGAAGAAGATCCCAAGAAAGAAAAGAAATACCAAAAGGAAAATAGGAAAGGATATAAAAGGAATGTCTTCAGGAAAAATCTCTACTCAAGAGAGGACAATTCTTCATCTGATGAAGATGATGAAAGCGATAGTGACTCAGAGAAAGTACTCTTTATGGCTACAAAAAATAAGAAAAGAACTTCTAAAAGACACAAAGAATAAGGTGAAGTAGATCTTGAGGAAGAATTAATTAGTGCTTTAACTGAGTTGAAGAAAGAAAGGAATAAAAACAAGTTATTCAAAGAAGAAATCATTTGCTTGAAAACTAAATTTGAAGAAGGAAAGAGAAAGGAACAAGTAATGTAGATCCAGATGATAAATAAAGAAAAAGAGTGTGATAATCTTGAAAAGGAAGTTGTGACACTGAGAATTGAAGTCAACAGACTCAGGAAGAACTCAAAAACTTCTCATGTGTTAGAAAACATTCTCAATAGTCAAAGGTCATACAGTGACAAATCTGGACTAGGATACAAGAATGTTCATTTTGAGGAAGGTTCAATCTCCATGACAAAAGAAACAAAACAAAAGAGTTATGCATAAGTTCTCAAAGGAACGAATCATGGTCAACTATAATTAGAAAGGAATGAATACAAAAGACCTTCTACATTCAGGAAACAAAGAATATTCAATCATTGTGAAAGAAAAAACCAAAGAGAAGATTATGATCAGCCAAGGCAGGAATTCAAAAGGACTACACCACAAATATGATCATTCACTTCTAGGTATCAAAAAAAAAAATGGGTCATTATTTTACATGTACTAACTTTGGACACAAAGCTATAGATTGCAGAGCATATAGAAGAAATAATCAAGCAAGAGACAGTTATGTGCTTGTCTCCAATATTGAATGTTACAAATGCCACAATTATGGTCACATAGATCAAAATTGTCAAAGCGTGATAGAGCCTCCCATGAAGGAAAACACAAATGTCAGATACATCAAATTTTGGAGAAGAAATGAAAAAAGAAGAGCGGGAAAATGAAAACCAGGTCCTAGAGATCATACCTACAAGATTTACAACAATGCAAGATCATAATGAATTCACAATCCAAGAGGAAGGTTTCATAATTCAGGCAGAGGATGAAGAGGAAGATGTTAGAATTCAAGAGGATGATGAAAAGAATGTCAGAATTCAGGAAGAGAATGAAAAGGAAGATGTCTCCATAGACGAAGAGGAAGATTACTCCGCATTAGAGAAGATACTTTTATGAGCCATCCGGCTTGGAGACTCCCAGTAAATACGAATATTGAACAGGGGGAGTCTAAGTTGCAGATATACAAATCATATAACTATCTTTCGAGCAATCTAAAGTGTTTTTTGAAAGACATTCTTCAAAATGGTAAATTGACAGATGGGTCAGCGTTGTGTGCAGTTGATTAGCATAATCATGGACATTGTTTATGACACATTGAAAAAGATTATTTCATGAGATCTTTGATAGGTCTAAATAGATACGTGACAGTGGATGAAATCACAATAACATTTGGAATCAGTGGAATCTTAACGACAAGCAGTGAAAGGCACAACAAAAGCTATATCGTTAGAAGAAACTAAGGTCATTGATGTGAACTTGATAAGCCATGAAGACTTGAAGTCAAGTAACTTTGAATTCTTTTTAAATATGTCAGTGAATTACAAGAGGAAGAACCAATGGACAAAGAACACCAAAAGACAGGAAAGGAAGAATATTTATGAAATCCCACATGGATCTACACTACATCATGCAAAGAAGTCAAGGGAGAGAAATCGAGAAATAAAGATCAGAAGCATGAAGATAGGGGGAGCCCATGAAGTCAGAGAGAGATTGTTCATAGAAGGTATATCGACAGGGGGAGTTACCCTTTTAACCATGATGTCAAAGGGGGAGAAAGAGAAAGATCAGAAGAGAAATATCAGAAGCATGAAGATAAGGGGAGAAACCCCAAAGGGAGATACCCTTTTCCATTGATGTCAAAGGAGGAGAGAAACACGAGGAGAAGAATTGGTCACAGGTAGAGTATGAGTGTTTCCATCAATGCCAAAAAGGCATATTGTTGGACAATTGGTTGTCATTGATGTCAACAAGCAGTGGTTGTCATTGATGTTATTGAAAAGTTGGTTGTCATTGATGTCAACAAGCAGTGGTTGTCATTGATATCAACAAATGTGATGGGTGTAATTGGAGAAGTCTCCAAAGTGGCTCCCTTATGGCGTATCTCTAACCATGGCCCTCATGGTAAGACGCTTTGAAGAAGTCTACAAGAAACCCATAGGTGTAGTCATGAATCCAGAAGTTGTTTGAGGAATAAGGACATGAAGGAAAATGTAAATGCAGGTAAAACACTCATAAATGGATAGTACTTGTTGTTTAATTTCCAACAGTAGGTGGTATGCCACATGGTTCTTCATGGTTAGGGAGATATGCTCTCATGAAGTTGGAAGCCTTGAATAAGGTTTAGAAGCCCCTAATTGGTTACAAGTCATTAATGAAAGGGAAAAGTGGTTGTAACAAGAAAGTTCAAGAAGCCCTAAATTTAAGGAAAGAGGTTACCTAGAAAAAGTATATATACACCTCAAGAAGTCTCTCATAAGAACATTCACACATACATTTTATTGAATATCGTCTATGTGAGTAAGTGATATTTTCGCAAGTTTGCGAGCGTGAAATTTGAGGCAACGAAAGAGTGAGAAGTGTGGGTGTTTTGGGATTGTATAGGAGAGTGGGTTTTTCTAAGAAAACCCTAGTTTGGATTACCCCCCGTAGGTCAGACAACTAGTGTCCCACGATGCACCCCCGTGGGTTGTCTAGGGCTCGTCATGCGAAGCCCCGCTAGAAAACAGGTCTTAGTCCCATGAGGATAAGATAAATTTGGAAAGGGATGCTTGTTCCAGGTTGTCAAGGCTAAGGAAGGTCTGTATGTTTGTTATTTGATGCAACAAAGTTGTTACAACATCTGAGGTATGATTATGTTCTTACTTTGAGGGTTACATGTCTATGTTTCTATGGTACATGCTTGAGGCATGTCATGGTAGTGATTGTGCATGATACACCTTGGTGATGATATGATACATTGTTAGAGATACTTGGCATATGGTATATGCTTGAGGAATATCAAGAGTGATATGGCACGTGTTTGATTGTATCTCTTTGTACATGGTTTATGGATGTTGGCACATGCTTGAGGTACATCTTGGTTACTTGTTGATAATGTGATGGTCATGCCTCCGATATATTTTTGAGGCATTGGTATATGTTTGAGGCACATCTTTGGTGCATGGTATGAGGCATATTCTTGGTACTTGGTTGATGTACTTGGTATAGTACATGATTGATGCATGGTATGTCACATGGTTGATGTACGTGATATGGTACATGCTTGATGTACATGATATGGTACATGGCTGATGTACTTGGTATGGTACATGGCTGATGTATGGTATGGTACAGGGTGATGTACATGGTATGGTACAGGTTGATGTGCATGGTTGATACATGTTGATGTACATGGTTGATGCACATGGTTGATTATTGATGTACACTGAATGGTGATGATTTTGGTATCCATGTGAGTGGATCTGGTTATAGTTGTTTGATGATGGTATATCAATTACGGTGATAGTGATAATGACAGTGAAAGTGATAGTGACAATGAAAATGATAGGTTGATTGATGTGGCAATGACAATGACAGATTGATTGAAGTGATATTGACAGGTTGGTTGATGTGACAGTGGCAGTGATAGGTTAGTTGATGTGACAATTATAGTGTCAGGTTGGTTGATGTATTGGTGACATTTGTGGTAGTGACAATGAGTCTACACTTATATTTTAGGGAGGAAATATGGGGAAAGTAAAGGGGGTTGTAGCCTCCTTCTAGTTGGTGCTGGAGAATTCAGGGAGTTGGTGCTTCCTTCAGGTTGGTGTCTATAAATCAGGGGGTTGGTGCCTCCTTCCGATAATGTGTCAGAGAACTCAGGGAGTTGGTGCTTCCTTCAGGTTGGTGATTGTAAATCAGGGGGTTGGTTCCTCCTTCCAGTTGGTGTTGGATAATTTGGAAGTTGGTTCTTCCTATGAATGTATTCTTCATATATATAAGAAATCATTTCGTGGTTTTCTCCCATTTGGGTTTCCACGTAAATTATGGTGTACTGCATATTTGATATGATATTGTTGAATTTTACTTCTTTAGGTTATATGTTCATGATATATTGAATTAAATCATAAAATATATACTATTGATAACGTTGAATTTTATATATTGTGGTTGAAAGTGGTAAAAAGTGCTCATATTGATTCACCCCCTCCCCCACCCCCCACCCCGTCTCAGTATTCCAACAACCATGAGCTCAATTTTCCATTTCTAATTCTGAAAATTGGACCTCATATATCAGGATATGTTCTCCTTTTAATGCAACAAGTGGAATTCAATTTCGACTTACCAAGCTTCAGGTATAATTGTTTTATATCGAACACCTATTTGGGACTAGTTTCTAGATTGGTCACAAACCCTAACTTCCAACAAGTATAAATCCATACCTGTAATGAATCAAGACCTAAAAATTGTACCCAATATTCATCACTATCATCTCTGAAATTCATCCAAATTTCTCTCTTTGAATCTTCCCCAAAAAAACTTTATAGCGAAAATGGCAAGATGACTCGTTTTGAATAAGAAAACCCTAGTTTTAAAAACCTCAAATTCCACTGACTATAAACTCAAACCTGTAATGAGTCAAGACTTGAAATTCATACCCAAGATTCCTCGCTATCTCTTCTAAAACACCTCCAAGTTTCACTATCTTAATTGTTCTAGAAAAAAAAGTTATATCGAAAATTCCAAGATGAACTTCAAAGAAAACCCTAGAACAAATCATCACAAGACTTCATCTTGCCTTGGAATTTCATCCTTCTTCACTTCATCTTCCCTTGGAAATTCACTGCTCTAGGATGCAATTTTCTCCTCTTCCTTTCCTAAATTGAATTGGTGTAATACAAATGCCAAATGAGGATCCTCTTATTTATACGAGTCTTGATCTAGATGAGGGGGTGCGACCAAGGGTCACAACTTTTGGGTCGCATATCTTCCTTAAGGATGGACGACCTTAGGGGATTCTTCACTTTACTTTAGGGGATTCTTCACTTGACTTTAGGGGCTTATTCACTTTTTTTTATGGCTTCTTTAAGGCTCCTTCAAGGCTCCATTTGTGTACAATGCAAAGTGGGCATGTGGAAAAAACCACATGTTATCTCATCCCATGAGGGCCATGCTTAAAATCTATGCCATAAGGGGACCACTTTGGAATTATATACACTTATGTCAAGGCTCCTTCAAGGCTCTTCAATATTATTCAAGTGGACATATCATCATCACTTTTAGGGGATTTTAGGATTGGCTTTAAGGCTTCTTCTAAGGTTTACATCGATGACAACCAATTTTCAAACACTCAATATCACACAACCCACTGGTATTCTCCTTCATATATCTTGAATTTCCTCCAACGCTCTTCCTCTTTACCTTCCCAACCCAAGGAATGTACCCCCATTCGTTTATCATGGTCTCTCTTGCTCATGTATCTAGGAATATCTTTGTTGGGAACTCATGGGAACTCACTAGCAGGAAAAACCACCAGTAAAATAAACATCAAACACTTGTTGATACAGTGCAACTCACTCAAGATTTCACTCTTTAGGCCTAACAACCTAGCTCTTCAATTTATAGTTCCAATATGGTCCAAAATGCTCTAGAATGCTCCTAAACTCACCATGCCTCCTTGCTCTAGCTTTGGTGCTCTTTTTCCTTGCTTCCTCTTATTTTTCATGCCAAAATCCATGTGTAAAAATGGCATGTAACCTTCCATTCGAATTTCCTTTATTTTCCCAAGACAATTGACTGCTCACTCTTCCCAGTGTAAATTTCTTATTTCCCATGCTTTCCAATAACTATGAGATGCGACTCTCACACCCACCCTCTTACATAAGTTTAATGATTGGGCTCAGACACACTCAAACAAAAATAAAAGGTTTTCCCAAAAGATAATAAAATTCAGAAAATTGGGTTTGGATTAATACTCATAAGTCATTTCCGGCCCGTTGGGTCTATATTATATACTCCCTACGCATTCTCTCTTCTTTTGGAAAACTCAATGCCCATCTCTGTACATATTATCAACAACTGACATCACATTATTTTTATTAAAAATAGAAAATACATTTTGCATATTGCATTGCTTGTCCATAGCCACATTTGTATCCACATTATGCATTAATTAAATTGTGGGTTATAGTGGGGATGTTACAGGTCCGAGTTTGGAAAATTGGGGTATGGAACCTTCTCAATCCATTTTGAGGAATTAAATATCATTTTTTTGGGTTATGGTGTCAGGAACTTATGCACACTCCCTTGACGATGTCATACACTCCAATACCTTTCCAATAATGCAGATCGTGCATCAATCGTATTTCGTATGTAAAAGGTATGCCTCCCACAAGTTGACCCATCATGTTGACCACCATAGTACGAGAGGATTCCACATCATCCCCCATTACTCATGCATATGGGGCTAGCCATGTGAAAAATTTCAAGAAGATTCTAGAAGGTTCAAAACCTTACCACACTTGAGGGTTAAGGAAGTAGAAAAACCTACCCGTAGATGGATATCGGTCTATGTTAAATATTGGGCCACTAAGAGGAGAAGGGGTTCCATTCTTTGCATTGTATCTTGTTCCATAGCTGAGAAAAATATATGAGAGTGGTATTATGTGAGCATAACAGAGGAGGAGAGATTTTGTAGCGACCATACATGCCATGGGTCAAAGGAAAATCCATAGAGAGTGCCTCTTTCTTTGTACTTGCATTATTTCTATACTAGAGAAAAGAGAGAAGAGCAACCTCACCTTCTAGCTAGGTTTTCTCCGTAAGTGTTTCCCATAGAAAATCTTTGTGTTAATTTGTGAATGGTGTGTGATTGTATTTTATTGTTCTCTATTTTCTACATTTTTAACTATCTCATGCATAAAAATAAAATCGACAACTAAATATTATGGAATCTAAAGGAATTTAACCTTCATAGTGTAAATTTCAGTTGCATTTAACAGATCTGTTGTGACAAACTGTTCCATTGAAAAATCCTTGACAATTTACAGATCAACAAGAAAAGAACACAGAGTAGGAAAGCAAAAAAACATTTAAACTATGAGGGGAAAGATCCAATGGAAGACAAAAGAATGAAACAAAGATACCCTCCACCACCTTTGACCTCTTCTTCCCAAAAAACTAAAATTCAAATAAGGTCTCCCAATGGAACCAATCCAACACCAATATTATACGATATAAAATATAACCCAGGATGCGAAGAAGAGACTACATAATTCAAATACAACAATATAAACCATATTTTAAGGAGGTATTTGAAGGAAGCGAACATGGACACCATAATGAGAATGGCATGTTGAGGGATTTCATTCCACATCGATCACAAACCACCAATGACACCCACCAACTTGATCTAATATAATTTCCAAGCACCACACCAGGGCCGAAACTGATCCAGATTATTTTCAGCAAGAAATGAGAGCAGAGAAATAATAAAGAAATGTACAGAAATGTATCATATATTCAACAATATAACAAAAATATATCAGATATATAAACAAAAATATACATTAATACACAATTTCTATTAATGAGGGAAATGTATAGATTGTAAAATTACAGAGGGAAAGACTCGCTAGAATGGTGGCAGCTTATCTATGAGAAGAGATGTGATGGCTACGCTCATTCAAAAGAATATGATTACAATGAGGCTCTAAATTCCTTTTTAACATAAAGAAAATCCAAAACCCTAACCCCGAAAGATGAAAAACCAATAGTTTTGTGGACCCCATTTTGGGTAGTTTGGTGTATCAACTTCCCTAGGGCATAACTTTGGCATACGATCTCTGTTTGGGGTGAACGATAGTTCATTGGAAAGGTATCATTGAGGAGATTCATTTTGGGGATTCAATAAGAGCCTTTGTTTATCATTGAGGGGATATATCCAAAAAAAAAATCATTTAGGCCCTCAAAATGGCCTTGGAAGTTTAGGAACCGAAAAACTGCTAAAAATAGTAAATTGCCAGAACACTATTTTGAGCCAGTTGGAATAGGTGGGTGGCCACCGATATCCACCTATATAAATCATCCCTCCTTAGGAAGAAATTCCCTCCATTTAGTTGAGTTCCCGGGGGAGATAGGGAATCTTTTGTTGAATCTAAATCTTGGTTAGTTGCTCACCTTGCTGGAGAAGTTGCGTTGCTTAGTTTGTTGAAGGATGTCACGAACCTATTGTTGGTGGGGTTGAGTCTGTTCAAATAGTTGGGATACATTAGATGATTTTGTGCAGAAGGAATCTTTGTGCTTTTCTGCAATCTTGTCGACCTACTTCTGTTGGATAGAAGGTGCTTGGGCCGAGGTTGTAGTGGTTGTAGTGTCCTTCTGTTCACCTTTTGAATAGATTGTGAAGAAGCTGAATTTTGTAGTATGAGATAATACCTTGCATAAATATTTAGGTGGGACAATAGTTGGAACTACCTATGGTATCCTGTAGAAATGACCCCCCATAGTAACAATGACACTATGGGGTCGAGACTCATAGATAGCATGGCGCTTCCACATATATGGTTGGCCCAAGAGAACATCATAGAAATCCAATGGGGAAACATCACATAATACCTCATCCTTGAAGGGATGGATGTCATATGAAAATCAACGTTGTTGGTTGACACATAGATCACGTCCCTAGTGAATCCACCCGATGGTGTATGGTTCTGGGTGTGGTGTTTTCGACAATCCCAACTGTTTGATGACCTCTACTGAGACGAGGTTCTTCTGGATTCCACTATCAATAATAAAATGCAGTGGGGTCCCCTTTACCTACATCTGTGAATGAGAAAAGGTGCTCCCTCTCCTCAGGATCCGTTGGTTCTTATGGTTGAATTTTTGTGGTTGCGATAGTAGCAGTGGCATCTACATCGATGATTTGTCTTCTACAAGTATTTTCTGAATCAGATTCAGAATCAGGGTTCGACTCCTTACTTTGATCTCGACCACCAATTATTGTTTTGAGCGACATTCATCAATGTTATGCCAGGGGATGTTTTGGAAATCACACCACTTTCCAATGTGCTTCTTCATCTTTACGTTACCCTTCTTTTCCTGTGGCTTGGACGGGTTTTCGGGAGGTTTTTTTTTAGGGTTGTTTTTATCATACTTTATTTGTTGCAAATTTGCAGACTCGAACTCCCATTTTTTCTGGTGCCTAAATTTCTGCTCAATTTTGACAACATATCAATAGGAAACTCCCAGTGATGATATGTCTATGAAATCCATTTCGGTTTGCATGTACCTATGCAGAGTCCCGTGATATTTCAGAACCAGATGTTGNCACGGGACTCTGCATAGGTACATGCAAAGTCCCGTGATATTTCAGAACCAGATGTTGCTCAGAGTCTTTGATACCCAGCTTGGTGTGCAAGGTATGAAAATTATTTTTGAACTCAAGCACTATTTGGACCCTCTCTTTCCGCAATGTGGACCATCTCATGTATTGGCCATCATAGTTACCAACAAGGTAATATTGTTCCTTGACCACATCCACAAAAAAATCCGAAGTGGGTTCGACCCCATATATTGCAGACTCCTCTGCAGAACTTTTCTCTCATAAAGTTTCCCACCAATGTTTGACATGGGGGAGAGCCTTAAGGAGTGATAAGTTGATATTTTCCCTTTTAGATAAATTGTGAATAGATAAATAACCTTCTAGCAGATTTAGCCATTTTTCTAGAGCATTTGCATCTATCTTGTTGGTTGTGGAGATTGATTGTCTTCCTGATTTAGAGGTCTTTGTTTTCAGTTGTGTTTATAACCCATGAAGACATTACACCCCATAATAATGTACACTCCTCCATGTGGGGGAGTGTAGGGGGATTCCCCCCCCCTGCAAGGTCCGCGGGAAAGCGGGCCCCCGAGTGAGGTTCGAGGGACAACTTTCCCTGATGGGGGTTTGGGGGTGAAGCCACCGAAGGAAATTTTTCCTTATAAATTTATATTGTAATTTCATAGTAAATCTAGACCGTTCATTATAAGGTCACAGATCTGATGGTAGAAGTTATGTTATGGTTTTTTTCCCTAGAAGGAAACCCTCTTTTATGAGGGAAATGTATTACGTCTATGTATTATTGTGAATATTGTATTATGAGTGAGGATACTGTGAGAGAAAGAAGATGAAGTTACAATGGGTGTGTTGTAGGTTGTATCCCTTCATTTGTTGAATAATAATAAAGGAAGGACCTGGAAATTTCTCTGGTGGACATAGCCCACACTGGGCGAACCAAGTATATCTGTGTCTCTATGGTTTTGTGTATCTTTTGTGTTTTATTTACACATTTGTTTTATTTATTTCTCCACGATCTTGTTTTTCTAACAAATCTTTCCTTCAAATACGAGAATATCAAAATTAACTTGTATCGTGAAAGGCGAAGTGCCTCCAAAGTGGTCACTTGATGAAGATGTGCCTGTTATCGACAGGCATTGAAGTATATGAGAAAAATTCCCCATCATTTCGTCCCTCTGTTGCGTGAGAGATTGCTCAAGCAACATATTAATAGAATCTTTTGCTCTGTTATTTTTCTTTTATTCCACCATGGATGGTTTCTTGGGCATGCGAGAGAGATTGTCCTCAAGAGAGACAAGCTCGAGACCCAACTTTCTATACTGAAACCTCGTCGGGGACATGCACTGAAAAATGATCAAGAGCAACCTGCTCTAATACCACTGATCTAGATTATTTTCGGCACGAAATGAGAGTGGAGATATAATAAATAAATGTACAAAGATGTATTAGATATCAAACAATATAACATAAATATATCATAGATATAAACACAGAGATACCGTTGATTAATTGGGTTGGTTGTCATTGATGTCAAACCTTGAAGAAAGTTGGGTAGTGAATTCCGGTAGCACAAAGGTTTGGGTAATGGACCCAATTTTGTTTGATGGATAATAGTATGAGTTTTGATATATTTGTAGGTAAGACTATTCTATATGGATAGTACATGTCATGCCATTTCTGGTGGTATGTGTAACATCACATAACTCCTCACGGTTAGAAATTTATGGCCATGTGAAGTTGGAGAACCCTCATGAGTCATCTAGAAGCCCCAAAAGGTCAAAATAGTCAAAGTGTTTACAAAAGAAATTATTTAAATAATAAATTTAATGGAGAAATCCCTAAAATAAGGAAATTTGGATGCTACATGAAAGTATAAATAAGAGGCAAGGCTCTCTCATTTAATCACACTTGAACCTATTGAATATCTATTTTGTGAAAGGTTATTTGGGCAGGTTTTATTGATAGAGAAAAGTGTGGCAGGAAAAGTGCGATAGGAAAAGTGTCGTAGAAAAATTGCGGCAGAAAAAGTGTGGTAGAAATATCGCGGAAGAAAAAGTGCGACAGAAAAATTGTGACAGAAAAATCTCAGTAGAAAAAGTACGACAGAAAAAGTGCGTCAAAAAAATCACGGCAGAAAAATCACGGCAACAACATGATTGGGGTCTATTTATGAGAGATATGGCACATCTTGTTTGAGGTATGTTTTGTGAGCTAGGGTTTAGCTCTTGAGATGGTATTGGATGTTCAATATTACTGCATATATCAGATTTGTTGAGGGATATAGTTGGTATTTTGTTGTTGGTATTTGGCATATGGGTATTGGTCTTTTGGTTGTGATGTGTTGTTGAAGTTGTTGGTTTAGCTTGAGGCTACATAACAGTAAGGTTGTGGCACATGGTTTGATGTAAGGGTTTATGGTATTTGGTTTATGGATAGAGTGATGAATTTTTTATGGTTATATTGGTGTATATCTTTGGTATATGGTTGAGGTACATGTTGGGTACATGGTTGAGACAAGTAGTTGATGAGTTGGCACATACATGAGATGTATAGTTAATGATGTTGGTACATCTTGATTAGTCATAGTTGATGTCCAGTGATGCATGGTTGATGCATGGTACATGTTGGTTCAATTTATTGGTACAGGTTGACAGTGACAGGTTGATAGTGGAAGTGGTTGATTCAGTGACAGTGACATGTTGTCTATATTTGGCATTTATATTTTAGGGTGGTTGGATGGGGAAAGAAAAGGTGGTTGTAGCCACCTTCCGGTTGTAGTCGGAGAACATAGGGGGTTGTAGCCTCCTTCTGGTTGTAGCCATAGAATTGGGGAGTTGGAGCTTCCCTTAGGTTGTAGCCTGAGAAACTAGGGGGTTGGAGCCTCC
>SNQJ01S0025589.1:110943-160378 GCA_010110895.2 Picea sitchensis
TGGGGGGGTGAATCAATTGTTATTATGCTTAAACAATTTTAACTCTATTAATACATTCTTAATATTTCTTCAAGTGATCATCAACATTATACAACATATGGACAATAAAATTAATGAGCATTAGTCACACATAAGGTATACACAGAGATAGATTTTCACGAGGAAACCCATAAAGGGAGAAAACCTTTTCTTCTTCGAAATGATAGGAAGTCTTTTAAGTTCTGTACATCATCTATAATTGAGCACCAACTCAATGTGAGGTTTCTACCTCTATTTTACAAGCTGCAACTTGTTTGAGAGAAACAACTCTCTGGTTTCTCTAGCACCAACTAGAAGGAAGCACCAACTCCCTTAATGTTCTAGCACTAACTGGATGGAAGCACCAACTTCTAGTTACATAGGCTCCAACCTATATAACAGAGAACACTTGTTCTCCCTTGCACCACCATGCCACCCTCGTTTCTCTGGCTGCAACCAGATGGAAGCTACAACTCCCTGTGTTCAAGCTCCCACTTGAACCTCTGAGGAAAATAGTCCTCCCTAGCACCTCCCAACCACCCTGGAATATAAGTGAATAATTAAACAACCAATTACACAGATAAATCAATTCTTACCACTTCTTCTTTATTCTGTAAATCTGGTCTTCTTCTAACTGTTCTACAATTCTTCTCTTCCTTTGTCTATTCTGCAAATCCGCTCTGCTTCAACTAGTTTTTTCATTCTGCTCTGCTTCAAGTCTTTTCCTCATCTATTACCCTTCTCTGAGTTTTATCTCACACTGTCCATATTCTCAGTCTCACACTGTGCATCCTGTGATTTTCCCTTTCTTACTGTTTAATTCATTTTTCATTCAGAACCATCAACCACGCACAGTCTGTATCTTTTTCTTTTATACACGACACCCACAGCAGTTACACTTCGTATCTTCTTCGGCAAAAGTAAACTGTCTTAGCAACTGAAACGCCAACCGATCAAGAATCATGACTCAGTCTCGCTAACAAATTCATAACTAATGAATTAACTATGAGAGAGAACAGTAGCCCTTTGATCATGTTCAAGTTTATCTGAACTGTTGGATGAAATTTATTAATCTTGCCTTTAAATCAGGTTTCTGCATTTCGGCATTCCTGTGGCCAAGTGCCTCAACACTTCATGTCGCGATCTCTGAAACTCTGATATGGAGCTTTTCTATGCTAGCTCCTTCCTCTATATGACCATGGCCATGACCAAGTGCTTATGCATAAAGTTCTTTTCGCAAATTCACATTTCGTGAATCTGCAGATGAGCCATCTCGACTCTCGAATTCGCGATCCCCGAAACCCCGAAATGGGGCTTAGATCAACGGTCCATGATCTTGATGACTCTATGGTCCATATCTCATCTTGATTCAATGACTCAGATCATATCGTGATTTCGACATTATTGTTGTGAAGTGTTTCGACACTACAACTTTTGGTATCTGAAACCTCGAAATGGGGCTGGATCAACGGTCCACATCAAACTTTGATCTGATGTCTCAGATCATTTCGCTATTTCGTGTTTTGCGATTTCGACATTCTTGTGGTATTGTTTCTTGCCCCTCCAAGTCGCGATTCGTGAAACCCCGAAATGGCATGGGATCAATGGTCCCGATCAAAACTTGATCTGATGGCTACAATTAAATCACGATTTCAGCATTCCTGTGGTGAATGTTCTTTTACATCTCCAACTCCCTATCCACAAAACTCCGAAATGGAGTAGGATCGACGGTCTAGATCACCACCTTGATTTGACGACTGAGATGAAATCGTGATTTTGCTTATCACGAATTCAATGATTATGTTTCTTGCCTCTCCAAGTCGTGAGTCACGAAGCTCCGAGATGGAGCTGGATCAACAGTCTAGAACAAACCTTGAACTAACAGTTGCTATTAAATCACGATTTCACATATCACGAATTCGGCATTTATATTTCTTGCCTCTCTAGGTCGCGATAGGCAAGACTCCAAAATGATGTGGGATCAACGGTCCAGATCACACCTTGATTTGACGGTTGCAATTAAATCGTGATTTCGCATCTCGCGAGTTCTTCGATGGAGGTTCTTGTCACTCCGACTTGCGATAGGCGATATTCCGAAATAAAATTGGATCGACGGTCCAGATCACACCTTGATCTGTTGACTGCAATTAAATCATGATTTTGCATCTCGCGAACTCGCTTCACCTTGCACTTTTAAAGATCATGCAGATTCTCCTAGTTCCTACGATGTTCGATCCTCGTGCTCGGATCTAATGCCCGAGATCTATCCTCCATAGCTGCACGCTCTTCTTGTCTACATTGAGATATGACAATCATAAAAAATTCTGAATTGTTGATCCAACGATCACTGTTGCTACTCCTGCCCCATTATCACTGCGTTGTTGATCTTCCTGAACTTATCTTATGTTCCTGTTTTTTCATCGAAGCCATAAATGACAGGAATACTCTGATCTTTCCATCAATGAAAAGAATACTCTACTTGTTAAACATGCCAACCATCATCCTCTGCCTTCTGTCTGAAAACATGCCAACACTCAGAACACGAAAGAAGAAACCCACCAGGAAGTACAACCAAAACATATTGAAGTAGTCATGGAAGTAAACAAAATGACACAACAGCTAGGAGCATAGAAGCAACCAGACGAGATGCAAGAACCCGGCTTAGGTCAACCAACCGAGGGGACCACTAGAACTACCTGGGCTTGGCCATAGTGGATGAAAGGGGAACAACCGGGAGTTGCTGGAACTTTGATCCAGCCAACACAACAGGAGGACCAAGTTCACATACCAAGCTCACCTCGAAAGAAACCGGCTGCATAAATTGTGCTACCATGCATAATAGAGGGAGTACAGGTGGACCCACAACTATTGGGTCACGTCGAGAAGCTCAAGTATTCTGACCATGACATGGAAGATGAAACCAAATATCAAGAGCTTGCACCACAGGTATTTATGCAGAAAATAGTCGTGAACCAACTCGGAGAAACCATCACTCAGCCACACTAGTGGGCAACTGGACTAGACAGAACAGGAATCGTAGGATTGTTGAAGATACCACACTTTGGCAGAGGCCAATATGCGTCGACATGCGTCAAGAAGTTGTTAGCATTTACACATAGAGGGGATGTATGGCTAGAAAAACCTATCCCCATAACTATTGAACTTATCATGTAGATAATAGGACTACCCACCCGGGGTATGGATCCCGCACTGATTCTAGACAGTAATTCCAAGGAAAAAACATTGGCAGAAGAGATGAAGAAGAAATATGGCACTGATAGGGGAACAATAGGCATTATAATCAAACAGATCAATGATGCCTCTAGGCAATTGGGTGCAAAAATCTTAGCCTGCAAACTACTAAGAAAATGCTGCAAATATGAAGTATCGACAGGAGTCATCATTTTTGCAGCTCAGTGCGCAGAAGGCACCTCCATGAGTTGGGGGCCATACCTATCAAACTTGTTCCAATTAGACTACAAAGACACTCAAGTTGCAGGTACAAATTTCAATACTCATAGATGATCACTATCATAGCTTTCATGGGATGGTGAGAACCAAAACATGTCGTATTTTGTACCACACCATAGCTAGGAGGAGCAAGATATTTCATCCTGAGATCCACATCACTAGCTAAGCATAAGAGGGATAATGGAATTGTATTTGAAGCTTACCTACGGGAGATACATGAATTCATCAGTCGAGCATGGAGAATAACACCAGAGGCTGTCGTACGATACGGGGGCATCGCCAATTTCTGGGCTAGGTGACAAGCCATGTGGATACAACCAAGGCAGGACTCCGATAAATAGCGGCTACAGATGCACTACTGCATCACCGAGGGTGATATAGACATGATCATTAGCGAATGGCCTGATGAATGGAGGATTCCAACCATACCTAGAGAAGTACCAGGACAAACAACAGAAGGAGGGGCTCTGTAGGTAGAAACACAACCTCCACAAATCCCAATACCCAAGAAATGAAGAATGGGCCAAACCAAGTCAACTCAGGTAGAGGACGGCTCAGAACAGCCAGGGACCCAGAAGGGGAGGAAAGAAACCATTTAGTCGACCAATGGACAACAAAAATAGGTTGAGGGAGCACATGAAACCACATCGAACCCCATCACATAGAACCAAGGGGAACTAAGAGACCAACAGTACAGGAAACAGGCGTGCACAAGAAAATGAAGGCACAACGACCACCACTGGACTAAAAAATCATGGAGGATGATGGTGAGATGATTACCAGAATGGTCCAGGACTACCTCACAGAGGATTTCGATCATGCAATGCACCACAAGGATAAACTGTAGAAGGAACTGACAGAAATGGGACAACTCCTTAAGAAACTCAGGGAAGCCCAGATCACAAGTAGCAGTAGAGGCATAGAGCCATCGATCACATAGACCACATAAAGAGTGGAGGTAGAAGAACACGACCCAGTTATTCCGATGCCACACACACATTCCACGATCTACATAAATCCTAGCATGCTGCAAATGGATGAAATTGTGGGACAGATACCATTGAAGGATTTGGATCATATCCAATTGGTCCTGACACAGATGCCATCAAGAGCATTATACAAACTATAGGTTAGTGTCGATCACGAGATGTAGTCTCAAGCACATAAAAACTTAGTTGAGCTGCAACAAGCAAAAAAGAAGCGGGAAACATTGGAAAGAGTTTGTGTGCAGGCAAAATTAGAAACTTAGGAGGAGAAGAAATGTAGAAATGAGCTGGAACGTAGAGTGGAAGAAATTTTTGGGAAAATTCCAACCACTGCGCAAGGAAATGAACCCCCAGCTGCAGAAAAGATCGACCAGATTGCGCAAGCAATTGATCAGTATCAGAAGGAGATTGAGACTCTCCACAGACAGATTAGACTGTCAACTCCACCAGCAGTGAAGGAGCAAATGAATCAGGAAGCAACAATGCAACTGCAGGAGATAGAAAAATAGGTTAGCGTGGCAGTTGACTTGCTAAATAAAGTAGCGCAACTTTGGACAAGGTTGGAAGAGGATCCACAGGTCCAAAAATGGGACAAGGAGGAGGAGAGGATCAATGCAACGATCCAAGAACTCAAGCAGTGACAGAAGACCATACCAATTCCAGAATGGGTCAAGGGAACACTAGAGTTGAAGAAGATGCAGGAAGAACTTATCACTGAACAAACACAGAAATAAGAGTGTCAAGATCAAATAGAACAGTTGCAGGAATGGGTAGCGGAAGTACTTGCGTAGGAAGAAGAAGACAGAATATAGATAACATATACTTAGCTAGAATGTGTAGGACTGATGAGAGAGGAAGTGGCAACTCAGACAATCGACACCATCAAGGAGAAAATTGTGCAGGCACTGACAAAAGCAGCAGAGTTGCAGGAAAAGTTCCAGACGATCACCAAGGAGATCAAGGAAGCACAGAGCAATTAGGTGAATCGGGACGAGTCACATGTCAGTGTTTGGGGTCTATTGGCACCAGGCCAAAGTGGAAAGAAGAATGATTGTGGGAAAGAAAGCATGCATAAAACTGAAGTAACAACTGTCAAAAGAACAACACGCGTGCATGCAAGAAAGCGTGCACAAAGGAAAGAGACATCTGGAGGAAGAAAAACACGCTCATTGGAGAAAGACCTAACATAATAAGGGTTAGGGTTTTGGTAAGATTTTATAAATGGATGAAGAGCCCAAAATGTATAAATATAGATACGAAAGTATCATAAAAGTGGGGGGTTGTTGTTGTTATTTTTGTTGAGATTTGAGAGTTAGGGTTTTGAGTTAAGTTTTGGAGATTGTAACTACACGTGGGTGTAGGTGATATGTAACGTTTTTAGCTGTATGAACCATTTTTGTAAGCTGTTGAGAAAAGGAGATACGAGGGAAGGTATATCTTAGGATTATACCACGGGATGTAGATCCTGGTGCGATCTAGTTCGCCTCACATAGATCTTACCCAATTTTGTGGAGCATTGTAAGCACGCAGTGTCGGAATTGCAGAACTACCATAATAAAAGAGCCAAGAGCCAAAAATTTGTGGACGTAGCCCAGGAGGGTGTGAATCACGGTAATACTTGCGTAATGTGTTGAATGTTTGCATGCCTTTACTTTATTTCAACAATTAATGGTTAGGCTTGATGAATGAGTTAATACATTTTTATGAATCTGTTTATACTTTGCTAGAATTAAACTGTGAAATATACATATGCGATTTCAAGGAATAAGTAGATCACAGTAATAGCTCACAGTATAGGGCCTTAATCAAGAAACCCTTTATCCCCTACTCTGTCCTAGGTTGTAAACACCTGAGTCTTACAGTCACCCATTTAAAGCTATCTTGGGTGAGACTGTGCAATACCTTCTGGGTGTTGTGTTTCCTTCTAGTTTACCAGGAGGGACGATAGTTTTAGAGGCTTTGTTGGAACCCCGAGTGACATGAACTCTGGGTCAATAACTTAGAAAACCCGAGAAGGGAATTAATAACCAACACTCTTTCTTTTTTAATGATCTTTAGGAGGATAACATATGCTCAGTATAGATTATCCTTTGGATGAGTCCCTCTACATATGTTTACCGAAACTGAGGAAGGAGGGGTTCGGTCATGTATGGGTCCTAGAGATTGGACTCACATAGGTGCTTCAATGTATAGTTTTACGAGCCCAAAGAAGGTAAACTCAGTGGTTTTTCACATTTAGAGAGTCTGAAAAGAACTAAAGACAACTCCATGGATGAATTTTTCATAAATTTAGTCTCCCAAGCCCGAAAAAAGTGTAAAAAAATAAAGGGGAGAACTCTTCTAATCATGCTTGATTAGAGTATTCATTTTTCGTAATTAGTCTCACGAGGCTGAAAAAGAGATAAACTACCACTCAAAATATGCCCTTTTAAACCTTTTAACGAGTGTGAAAGGAATCAAGCTCACTCAACAATCTTTTTATGTTTAGGGAGTCTGAAAGGAGCTTAAAGCAGACTTCAAAGAGTTCCTTTTTCATATAGCTTTTACAAGTCTGAAAAAGAGATAAAAATATACTTGGTAACCTATTCTCATGTTTTAATGAGCACGAGAAAGAAAAAATACTAATCTCGATTACCTATTCGCATTTTTTTAAGAGCACGAGAAAGAACAAATAGTAAGCTCGTTCGTAGAAAGAACTACTACGTTACGATGGGAACGACCCCCAACTGAAGATGACTCCTAATAGCATGTCTCTCTAGAGGGGTTTTCCCCCCATATTGCATGATAGAAGTTAGTGGTTTCACTCTAGCATGATGTCCATAGGTTGGAGACCTACCCCCCAAGCATCCCTTCCTCCAACGACTCTTCTTATTTCCTCATTTAGGCGTCTAGTTACTAATGGGAACATTTTCACTAGGTGGAGGAAAAGAAGGTTCAAGTATTCAATCCAGAATGATACTTGATTCTACTGGAGGTGGGTAGGTTTCATTTTTTAATGATCTTTGTTGGTTATGGAGCCTTATTATCTTCCTATTTCATAGATCTTTGTTTTCAGCCATGTTTATACCCCATGAAGATTGTACACCACAGAATACTATACACCCCTCCATGTGGGGGGGTTGGAAGGGGGGCTTCCCCCCCTGCAGGGTCCGAGGGGCTCATCCCCCCGACTGGGGGGTCGATGGGAAAGTGGGCCCCCGATGGAGGTTCAAGTCCAAAGCCCCCAAAGGAAAAATTTCCTTGTAAATGTATATTATAATTTCATAGTAAATATGCACCGTTCATTATAAGATTGCATATCTAACGGTAGAAGTTATGTTAGGGTTTTTTCCCTAGAAGGAAACCCTATTTTATGAGGGAAATGTGTTTCGACTAGGCATCATTGTGAATATTATATTATGAGAGAGGAGACTGTGAGAGAAAGAAGAGGAAGTTACAACGGGTGTGTTGTAGGTTGTATCCCTTCATTTGTTGGATAATAAAAAGGAAGGGCATGGAATTTTCTCTCGTGGACGTAGCCCACACTGGGTGAACCACATATATCTATGTCTCTGTTGTATTGTGTATCTTTTGTGTTTTATTTCTGCATTTTATTTTATTTTATTTCTCCATGATCCTGTTTTTCTAACAAGCTTGACAGAGACAATGAAATATGCTTGTAAATGCCTATTTCATTTTTTAATGAGATTGACACAAGAAAAAAACTATTCTCATAAGTGTTTGTTTCATTTTTTAATGAGCCTTACACAAGAAAAGAACTATTCTCATAAGCATTCGTTTCATTTTTTAACGAGCTTGACACGGGAAAATAATTATGCTCGTAAAGACCAGGTACTACTAAAGGATCAGATGATTCTAGGGATTGTTGCACTTGAGTCGAAATCATATTTAACGTGGAAAACTACACGATGGAAGGAGAATCCAAAGGAAAAATTCCCATGAGCAAGGAATATTTAAGAATACCTAATCCTACACTCTCAAACATATTTTTTCCTAGAAAAGGGACATTATTCATTGCAGCATTGTGGAGATATGGAGTTTTATAGTCAAGTTGGTAAATAGTGATAATTTTTCCTTGATGGGGAAATCGTAAAATACGAAACACCAAATGTGCTATGACAATCATCACATAGACTATGACCAAGTAACAAATTGTAATCCAAGGGAGGGTCAACCACTTCATATCGATTGAAACAGTCTTACCCTTCAATGTCACAATGAAATCTTGAAAGAGTCCTTGAGGTTGGAAACCACATCCATCAAACACTTTCAAGGTGATAGGAGATGAGGTAAGCTTAGGAGAACCAAGGGCTCTCCAACAAGGAAAAGACATGACACAGGTGGAGGCTCCCTCATCCAAAACAATGCGATGGATTTTCTTTCCACCAACCAAAATTTGAATTTGGAATGCTAAGTGGTGGGAGAGACTCTCCTTAAAATAATCCAGATTAAATGTAACCTAGTTCGAGTCCTATGGATCCATATCTCCAATAGATGACAACATGGTTCTACGTTGACTTGGATATTTCTTTAGAAATTCAAGGGTTGACATAGCACAAGGTGCTTGCACCTAATATTCAACAATGTGGTAGTTTTGGGAAGTGCGGAATTTGGATTAAATTTCTCTTTTTGAATTACACTCTTGGGTGGGTGCAACACTATATCATAGTTTGGATTCTCAATCTAAAGAGGATTGGAAGATGGAGGAGGAGTGGATGTGGAGGGCTAATCAATAGCATTTCCATTAGCCTAATCAGTTGGAGGAGTGTCATAAGTATTTTCTCGAGTCATTACATTAACCTCCTTAAACATGTACACCTCAGAGGTGCTCGAAGAAGCATACTGATGGTGGGAATGACCTGCGTTTCCCCCTTGCAGAGGGGTAGTATTTTTTGCAAAAAAATGTTTCTGCTGAACCGGTTGGGAGGTACCCTTCATAAATTTGGCAACGACCTCATGATGTAGGGAGTATTTTGTGTAGAATTCTTCCTCAAATATCATGCAAGGAAGCTTATCCTACCTAGTCATTTGAGTATCAATAGTCTTTTTTTTTTTTTTTATGTCTCGAGGAATCAACAACTAGTTGGGCACATGCTTGCGTTACACGTGGCCGTGTTATCCAACTCTTACCACTATAACCTCCAGGTGTTCCCATGAGGCCCCATACATGACACACATTGTAAGTCGGGGGGAGTTGAACTCGAAACCTCATGGAAATTCATTTTCACGGCACTTGCCAATTGAGCTACCCCCCGGGGGCGAGTATCAATAGTCTTTGGATTATCCTTCTCATTAGAATATTTTTTGGATTTACCCTTGTTTTTTTTTATTACCTCCTGCTTCCTAAAATGAAGTGGATTGGAATGCATTCACCTCGTAGGTTTGAGTAGAAGCAGAATTAGTTGTGGTGTTTGAAACATAAATTGGTTCTGGAGCAGGTCTTGTCGGATCTTTCGACGAACAAGGAGAATTAGGGATCAGGTCATAAAGTGTGCTAGAATGGGAATATACCAAGTCCAAATACTACACATTGTTGATAGCCAGATCCTCAATAACAATGTTTTCCATAGAAACATCATGATAAATGGGAGGAACGAGTGACTTTGTAAACCAATCCATGAGGAGTTGGTCCAGAATTGGAGATTTAATCAACCATGTCCGCCTTCTCCACTCATGTATGTGATCTGATATGTGGGTGGAAGAGGATTGTTGGAGTGAGGTCAAAATTTTTGTACTGGTCTCATACTGTATAGGAAACTAAAAATGCGTCAGAAAATCCATGGCAAGAGAATTAAAGTTGACAAAGGAGTTACACGACAACTCAATACACCATTTGGCTGCTTCACCTGCAATTGTTCTATGAAAAAGTCTCAGGTGAATGGAATCGTCCATTAAAGGGTTGGAAGAACACCATAAATGGAAATTCATAACATGATTGTTATGATCTTCCCCAGGTTTTCCATCAAATTTCAGGATGTAGGATGGTAATTTGGTAGGGATGGTAGGCCAAAATGGGGCATGTTGAATGGGATCGTTTTTCAAATGTGAAAAATATGGAAGATCTAACGTAGCCAAGAATGGAAGCTATCAATTGGTGTGTGGATACTAGTGATAACCATATGGCATGGAAACACCAGTAGGACCAAATCTAGGTTGCGGCGAGATTCCAAAACTATATGGTCCTCCCATATACAGTGGCTTCCTGGGTTGTCCACCCACATAAGGTGGTTGTCCTGATTGTCCACCCATGTATTGTGATTGAAAATATGGACCTCCTATGTACTTCGATTGACCTGATGGTCCCACCATGTATGGTGATTGAAGGGACTGTTTCATTAGAATCATGGGGTTTACGTATTGATAGGGAAAATTTCCTTGCGAAGGAATGCTCGCCCGATTGGGTTGGCCCCACAAAGGGTTAGAAAATCCTAGAAAAATTAGCCCAGGATAGAGGCTAGTGGTAGTAGGGATAGAAGGAATTGCAGGGGAAAATTTCCTCCAAGCCTGTTTTCCCCCAATAAAAAGTTTCCATGCAACTGAAGGTTTCCCCCCAGCTGAAGGTTGGCCTCCCATTGAAGATTGACCTCCAATGTAGGGTGATATCATCTGTGATGTGTGATATGGAGACTGAGTAGCTTGTATAACCATGGTTGTGTGAATGACTTGAAAGCCAATCATCTCACCGATGGGACGACCAAGTAAGGGACTTGGCATGTGCATGTGTGGAAATAGTGAAGCAGGAATATTACCTGACCCATGTGCGAAGGAAGATGTATTCATAAGAATATGATTCGGTGTTACCTGGGTCACCGATGTTTCTAGTAAAGAAGAAGCACCAACAGTAACAACTACAAGAGTGGTGGAACAAGATAATTCCCAAGTCATTCAGGAAAACCAAAAGATGGAGGGTTCATGCCAAAAGATTGTGTAGTGGTGGAACCGAGAAGTAATCTATAAGAAGAATAGGCATAAAAATATCTTGTGGATGGTGGATAAGTGAGTGGTAGGCCAAGTGGATCAATAAAAATAGGATTCATGTAATATGCAAGGCTTTCTACGAAGGTTGTGACCAGTTCTTCAATGTGATGCCAACTTCTAAGAGCTATGCTCTGGGTCTAAGAAGTTTGATATGTGATCATACCTTCGTAAGAAACATTGTGATGAGGTTCTTGAAAGTCAGGTTCCATACCTTGTATATTGGGAAATCTTCGATCCTAAGGCCGAGTATGAAATTCAAAGAAATATACTCATAAGAAAACTAAAATCCGTCAACCAAGAAACAACAGGCTCAAGGATCTTCCGAAGATGGGATTTCAATCAACCAATGAAGAAATGAGAAGTAGTTACCTTGACCTCTACATAATATCCCTTCCCAGTGCTAGAATCCATCGCTCTCACGGGGTCACCCTCCAAGGGTACTGAGAGTGTGATATGATGTTTTCCCCAGGTACCGTGGGAATCCCCCCACAGTCACCTCTATAGATACCTAGGGAATTCCTCTAAGGTTACCAACTTGCAATCGACCTATGGGCGGTTAGAGTCAACAGTCAAGACCAAATCTATGGGAAGGATATCGAAGTCCTAAATTCTCCCAGAGGACCGAGAAAAAATGGACCAGTAGACTCCTGAGGACCCTGAACGGATTCAGATTTCACGATGAAATGAGACCAAATGACTTAGTGACATTTTAGCAAGAACTCCAAGTATACGCTCTTCCCACTATGATTGGTCAAGATTTGGAGGGGTAATCTTTGTTGGTCTTTTGCACGTGAACTCATGTTTATCCCCTATGTGAAAGGGGGTTCCCAGATATTCTTATACGAAAGTTGTATTTGTTTACTCTTTAGTGATCTATAGTCTGTTTAGTAGTCTTGGACAATTTACTCACTTTTCCTAGTCCAAAGACCCTAATCCTATGCTATTGTTGGTGTGCTAAAACCAAAAATTGTTCTATTTGATTTTATTATTGCATGGTTTATTTTAATGGATTTTTACTCAATAGGTTCACGAATATGAAACTAATGATGTGTGAGAGACTCGACTCCAATAGAATGCAAAAGAATGAGATGTGATTCATTATTTTCGATGAATTCTATGTATGGGAAGGAGAAGAGTTCTATTCTTCTTAACACAAGAAATAACTCAAAACAATGCAAATTTCAATATTTGGGATCAAGATGATGCCAAAATACCAAGAAAATGTTTCCGAAAACCCAAATGCACATACAAAACTAGATCTTTTTTCAAACATATACCAAAACAAATTCCTAAACAATGCAAATTTTCTTTGTTCAATTACATATGCAAGGATATATGAAAATTTTAATGCTTCTTAACTTTCAAATGGAATGGAAGATATCTATGTTCGACACAAAGAAATATGAGGCAAGAAAGCAATCAAACAAAGCACACTAAAAAATGATGAGAACTGAAAGAAAAAAAGTGTGAGATAACTCGTTCAATGAAGGACTCAAATATGCAAAAGAGAAAGAAGAAAAACACTCATGAAAATCCTACATTGAATATTTACTTCCAATGTAGGGTGAACTCAACTACGATGTGTGAGATGGAGACTAAGTATCTTGTGTAACCGTGGTTGTGTGAAAGACTTGACTGTTGACCATCTAACCAATTGGAAAGCCAAATAAGGAACTTATAAAGAATGATTGATGATGCAGTCAGTTCTCCAATCTCTCCTCATCCATCCCTTGCATGAATCTTGACATCAAAATGTTGATGCTTCCTCCAGAATCAAAGGTTTGATACCTCTAATATTCCCCCATTCATATTGGAAATACCTTCAATATATAGGATTGAGAGGCACAACCACCATGACATAATGAAGGATATGGTTGAGGATATGGCTCCTTAAGTTGGTATTAGATCCTAGGATAGAACCCATAGGGTAGGATTCGACCACAACAACCTCATCCAAGTTGGAGTTGACCCTTAGAAAGAGGTGGAGAATCCCCCATTTTCCTATAAAAAGACTGGTGCCCCACCATAGTGAGAGATAGAGTGCCATGGAATCCCCTTAAAAAGGCCAAAGGAGTGTTGACTCCCCCCAATATGGCTAGGGGAGTGCCATCCTTTTAAAATTCTAAAAAAGGGTTGATTTTTCCAAGAAAAATGTGTGTTTCTGTTGTCATATGAGAGGGATTCTTCTTCCAACATGACTTAGGGATTGAGAAAACTATTTTTATGGTTTCAAGGGGTTGAGACACTTATCAAAGTGAATGTGACACTAGGTAAGGTGCATACGACACTTGAAACAATGCATTAGACACTTAACAAGGTGCATACATCACTTTGTGACACTTGCGACACTTAGGGAGTGAGTCTAAAGTGTGACATTTTTGTGTGTAACAAATGCCCCCCTAATGTGTGAGGTCAGAATATGAAAATGGTGGCTGAAACACTTTACAAATTATTCAATGCAAGGGTTCTAGAGTATGAGAACCTGGCAGAAGCTACAAACAATCATCGGTCAATATAAAAATATGTTCCATTTTCGAGGCATGCATACCTATTCTCGGAATACGATATGACTCAAAGCATTACCGCTGACCAATACACTATGAATCCATGAGAATATTGACTAAGGATATGGCCACCAGAGATATAATGTAGATCCATACCTCCATGACATGAACTGATCGCATCCACAAAAAATACACAGTGGAGCTACAAGATGGAAAAACATAGCCACAGATCAATACAATGTGGATCTATGTGACAATACATATATAAGTAAGATTGCCAACATGGTGATTGTATTGAAATATTTTAAATTCTCAAATGATATCCATCGCAGGCTAGGAAAATCACATAGCAGAGTGAGTGCCCAACCCAGGGTATTCATCCTGATCCCAATGCAGTATGAATCTAGCCATGTGAATAGATGATTTGATGTCAAACATGGTAGAAACCACTTGATTAATGGTCATTTAGGTAACCGTTAACAATTGTGCAAGAAATCACCAATGATGATAATGACTCCCAAGGTACCCTAGTACATTCTAGTGAATGTGAATAAATGAGATGAGGTTGAACATTTGTGGAATCATCCGATTAGAGTTCAATGATGTAAACCTATTGTTGGAATAAAGGAGGTCTGCCATTGAGGCATCCAGGTACGAAGGTACTAACTTGTTTCTAGGTTTAATTCCATATAATGTGTTGAAGTCAATAGGAAAAAACTCGTCGAAGGAGGGCCATGATGTCTCCCCCATCATCGATACAAAAATGACATAGGAAAGTGATGTAATATGGTGGATCAAATGAGTATGGACTGACACAGGAAACAAAAATTGGTAATACTGCAGATGGATGGTTTGAAGTGAAACTTCCCTTGAACATGATGAGGCACAAAAAGTGACTTGGAAACATTGACTTGATGAGTACCAAGAACATAATGTTACGACAATAAGAGAAATTTTTTACTGGAATGAAAAAATATAGGGACAAATGGAATTTATATGACTCAGAGATAAGAAGATTATCCAACTGTATGACAAGACGCAAACAGGTGCCATGTTCAAGGGAGACAATAACTGCCATAAAGGATTCCAAAAAACTTAACCCACTCCCTTCAATTTTCCCCCATCTAGATAGATGAGTACCTCTTTCTTTTCTAATGAGCTCGAGGAGGATAAAAAATGCTCGGTATATCTCATCCTTTGGATGAGCCCCTTGACATATGTTTAACAATCTTGAGGAAGGAGGGGTTCGGTAATGTATGGGTCCTAGATATTGGACTCACATAGGTCCTTCGATGCATATTTTTACGAACCCAAAGAAGGTAAAATCGATGGTTTTTCACATTTAGAGATTCTGAAAAGAACTTAAAGATGACTCCATGAATGATTTTTTCGTAAATTTAGTCTCCCAAGCTCAAAAAAAGTGTAAAATGATACAGGGGAGAGATCGTCCAATCATTCTTGATTAGAGTATTCCTTTTTTTGTAATTAGTCTCATGAGGCCGAAAAAGAGATAAACTACCACTTGAAAGATGCCCTTTCAAACCTTTTAATGAGTGTGAAAGGAAGTAATCTCACTCAAAAATCTTTTCATGTTTAGGGAGTTTGAAAATAGCTTAAGGGAGACTCCAAAGAGTTCATTTTTTGTAAAATGTTTACTAGTCCGAAAAAGAGATAAAAGTATACTCGGTAACCTATTATCATGTTTTAACGAGCACAAGAAATAAAAAATACTGAGCTCGGTAACATGTTCTCATGTTTTTACAAGCACGAGAAAGAAAAAATACTAAGCTCATTCATAGAAAGAACTACTACGTTACGATGGGAACAACCCCCAACCGAAGATCACTCCTAGTAGCATGTCTCTCTAGAGGTTTTTTCCCCCCAACTTGTGTTAAATTTAGAGCTATTATTAAGTTATTTTCAAATTACTATATAACAATAGCATAAGTAGGATCACTAAGAGAAACACAATCACAAGATTCACAACATTTATCCTGGGAAACCCTCATGGGGGAGAAAACCCAGCAAAAAACTTCCTTAATATAGATTTCCAATAAAATGCCAAGATAAAAGACCAAACACTAGAGAATATCCAATACCAAGCAATGTGCCTCTCTCTCCTCCTTCTCCCAACTTCACAAATCTCCAAACTTGTGTGCTAGATGAGTGACTTGAGTGAGTGGAGTAATGAGGCACCTTCCACTCTTATTTATATTGGATGGAAGGCGCTAGTGTGGTGTCTCTTCATCAAGCAGGGTTGACCACTTCACTTAGTGGGTAAAACCACTTTAATTAGGTCTGGGGGACAACTTATTAATTAGCAACATATGATTAGGGTTTGACCTATCCAAAAAAGGGGATTTGTTCTTATACAAATCCCGACATGATCAATCCACAAAAGGGGATTGATCTAATTAATAATAACTCAAATAATAAGTATAATATTCTTTGCAGTTACAATATTTCAAGACTCCCCCTTAACACTAAGGATATTCTACTAACACAAGTCAATACAACATCATCAGGAGAGAGAGGGAAATTACATCATCAATGTATTGGAACATTGATTAGCACATATATAAATCATCGAAAGTTTTTTCTCATCATCTATAACAACATCATTCACAACATGGAGATGGAGTAGAATCATCATCTGCATATACATCAACATCAATTAGTATAACACTAATACAACATCATCATCATCTTTAGAATAAATCTAAAGTAACATCATCATCATATTTAGCATGAAGCTAAAGTATCATCATCAACATCTTCAACATGAAGTTAAAGTATCATCATCAACATCTTTATCATAAAGCTAAAGTATCATCATCAACAACATGAGGATGGAGCAAAATCATCAACAACACGAGGCTGGAACAACATCATCATCAACACGAGGCTGAGACAACAACATCATCAACAATATCATCAACACGAGGCTGAGATAGCATCATCAACATCATCAACACGAGGCTGAGATAAAATCATATGGAAATAGAATGAGGCAGGTGAAACAACATTTGTGGTACTCTGAAAGATCCTAAGGATCTTCCCAGGAATCAAAATATTCCCTAGGATATAAAATACTAATGGAGCTACCATGTGGTACTCTAACAGACCGTCCTTACCATACCTTTTGGATCTGCCCAGGAATCATAATATTCCCTAGGATATAAAATCCTAATGGAGCTACCACTATTGACCATAACTAGCATATACATGCACAAGTACTCTGACAGATTGTCCTTAATGGACCTTCGGGATCTTTCTAGGGATGATCAATCACCTAGGATATAAAATCCTAACTGAGCTACTCGTTTTTGCTCGAGATACCATAGTATCATCAACATCACTCCCCCTTTCAAGGGAGGTCCTTTAAGACTATACCAATCTTGTCTCTAAAGTTCTCAAACTTTACATGAGACAGAGGCTTGGTCAACACATCTACAACATTCTCATCTGTGACAACATATTGGAGCTTTATAGCTTCCCTCTGCACCAGATCATAAATGTAGTGATACCATATTTCTATATGATTTGACTTGTCATGGAACACATGGTTCTCTATCATCTTTATGCATCTCTGGTTATCCCATAGAATCATAGTTGCTTCAATCTCTAGATCAAATAGACCTGTCAACAACTTCCGAAGCCATATGGATTCACAACTTGCAGAACATGCGGTAATGTATTATGCTTCTTCCGTGATGAGAACAATACTAGATTGCTTCCTTCTCTGCCATGAATTCATGGCTGACCCCATACTGAAACAACATCCTGAAGTTCTCTTTCTATTAGAGACACTTCCAACCCAATATAAATCGGTATAACCAATCAGTCTAAAGTCATGACCTCCATTATAATAGAGACCAAAGTCCAAGGTACCTTTAAGGTATCTCATCACATGTTTTTCAAAAACAAGTTGAACACATCTGGGCTCTAATAGATATTGACTCAAGGTGTTCACAACAAAACATATATCTATCCTGGTATTCGCCAGATACATCAATGATCCAATGATATGTTTGTACATCATAGCATCAACCAAATCTGACAAAGTATTAACCGTGAGCTTCAACTTTGTTTCCATGGGTGTGTTCATGGATTTACACTCCAACATCTCAAACCTCTTTAGTATTTCAACTGCATACTTCCCTTGGTTAAGGAAGATATTCTCTGGGCTCTGCCAAACTTCAAGACCTAAGAAATAATGCATGAGGCCTAGGTCTTTCATCTCAAATTCTGCAACTAACTTCTTCTTACAATTTGTGATGAGATTTTCTTCTCCAGTTAAGAATAAGTCATCCACATACAACAACAATATAACTGGCTCATCATTCATAACCTTGAAGTAAAGTTTAGAATCAACTTTACTCTTGGTAAATCCCAAGCTCGTCAGGAAATTATCAATTCCTCCATACCAAGCTCTAGGATCTTGCTTCAACCTGTATAGAGCCTTCTTCAACCTACAAACATGAGTCTTTCTATATTCAACTTCAAACCCTTGAGTTTGTTCTATATACACTTCTTCTTCAATGACACCATTTAAGAAGGTTGTTTTCACATCCATCTCGTGTAACTTCCACTTCATCTTGGCTCCAAAAGCTATGATTGTTCTGATAGAAGTGTGTCTAGTAATAGGAGAAAATGTCTCTTCATAATCAATGCCTTTCTTTTGAGAAAAGCCACGAGCTACAAATATTTCTTTATATTTTTCAATAATTATGTCAGTTGCATGTTTTATCTTGTATAACCATTTCGAAGATACCACATATTTTCTCTTTGGTCTGGGAACTATTTCCCATACATCATTATTTATAATGGATTTATATTCTTATGTCATGAAATCTTCACATTCTTTCTTTTGAATGGATTCTTCAAAGAAAGTGGGCTCTTTTTCTAGGAGGTCACACATCAATTCCATATAACTGGAGAATGACTTAGGTTTCTTGATTTTTCTCATGGTTTCTTCTGGGGCACCATATTTCTCTCCATATTGAATAAGTTCCCTTGCCCAAGCTGGCTTTCTCTTGTGAGAGATCATCATTTGGGGGGTTCTTGAGATTCTATTATGTCATGATCTTCTGGAATCTCCTCATCAGGGGAAACTGCGACTTCCCTCATTTGTTTTGCAGATCTAGGAGCTACAAGTTTTTCTTCATATACTTCTTCAAGATGTAATCTCCTTGATTTCTTGAGTGTTGTATCTTCATCAAAGGTTACATCTTTGTTGATCTCAATGTGATGGTAACATGGTATGTAAATTATAAAGGCCTTAGAGAACTCACAATATCCAACAAATAGTCCCTTCTTTCCTAAAGGGTCCAACTTGGTTCTTCTTTCTTTCAAAATGTGTACAAACACTAGAAAACCAAATATCTTGATATGGCTCACTTCTGGCTTGTTTCCGAAGAACATTTCTTCAGGGGTTTTGAATCCAAGTGCACTATGGGATAATTTGTTTTGGACATAAACTCTTGTTCTTGCTGCTTCAACCCATAAGTGCATTGGAAGATATTGATTGTGTATCATAGTCTTCACTGCTTCCATTATAGTTCTATTCTTTTGTTTTGCTCCACCATTTTGTTGAGGATTTTAGGGAGTGGTGAGATCCCTCTTAATCCTGACATCTCTGCAAAATATTACAAATTATTTTGAGGTGTATTCTCCTCCATTATCTAACTTGAGTATATTGATTTTTGTTTCAGAGAGATTCTCTATCAAGGCTTTGAATTCTTTGAATTTTCCAAACACTTCATGTTTAGATTTCAAGAAGTAAACCCAGGTCTTGAGAGAATAATCATCAATAAATGATACATAGTATATATACCCACTAAGATAGGTTGATGGAATTGGACCATAGACATACGAGTGGATGAAATCCAAGATTCCTTCTTCTTTACTCTCGCTCTTCGGGAAATGATTCTTTATGTTCTTTCCTTTTGCAGATACCTTGCACACACCTTCATGATATACCTTGAATTCTGGTAGACCTGTAACTACCTTGCTCACATATGGTAATGCTTTGTAGTTGATGTGAGCTAATATTCTATGCCAAAGTTCACATGGAATCTCAGTGGAGTGAGTCAAGGCTGCATTTGAGTGATCTTTTAACTTATATAGGACACCTTATTTTGTTCCAATAACAATTGCATCTTCTATGGTTTTTCCTTTATGCTACATAAGAACTTCACCATCTATGAATGCAAACCTAAAACCTTTCTTATCTAAATCTGAGATAGAAATTAAGTTCTTTGTCAAACCTGGTACATATAGTACATCCTTCATCTTCATTGGGGTCCCTGAATCAATTTTGTAGGTGGACTCTCCCACTCCTTTGATAGGGTACTGGTATTCATATCCGAGTGTAAATTTATGGGGAAATCTCTTTTCTATAAGGCTAGAGAGAATTTTCCTCTAACCTGTCATGTGCTTAGAACCACCACTGTCTATGAGCCAAGTGTCCTATATAGGTGACACGGATATTGAGAGGGTAGAAAATAAAACATAGTTTTCAATCTCTTCTTTAGTCATTTTTGTGGGTGGCTCTTCATCTTCAACTGTATGGGCATGGTGTCTTTTATTTCTTTTCTTTTATTCTTCCCTTATGGCTGGACAATTTCTAGCAATGTTTCCCATCATATCACAATGATAACATTGATAAGAGGAGAGACATTTTTCTCTTATTTGACCTTTTTAAAACTTATGGAATCTCCTTGGAGGGTGAGATTCTTTATGGAAATGGGTGAATCTCTTTGGGGATGAGATTTCTTATGTTGTTGTGTCTCCTTCTGGAAGTGAGACATTTTATTTCCTTTTTTAGCATGAGCAACTAGGGCTTGATCTTCATCCCTTAATAGTACTGCTTATCGGTTAGCTACTCTTGCTTTTTCTTGAACACATTATTCCCAAATACTGTCAAACTGGAGTTTTTATTTTCTTTCGCGGATAGTTTTGTTATAACCCAAAAATTCTCCACATGTCATTGGAATTTATACTTACCAAATTTTCCAATTCACACCAAGCATTAATACAGAGAAACTCTACCCATTTTCCTTCTCCCTCTTCTTCCAAGCTTTTGCATTCCCTTTACTAAGATTTGGCCTCAACAATCCCTTTGTAGCCTTTCTCCTATGCATTCAATTTCCTTCCCCTGAAGAAATCAGTTGATTGTGATATTAGGCCTTGGGACGGTGCACTTGGAGAAGTATCAAAGGAGCCTAGACCTAGTTCGCGAAGCAGTCAACCGACAAAGAGGGTTGTAATTTTCCTATATTTGCTATTTGAATAAAATAATCATGTTTCTTGTCCCAATACATGTATATTTGTGTATTTTGATTTGATTTATGCATGAATATTGATGTCTAAACCTGATTTGAATGGTTCAAGTATTATATTTGTATCATCTTTCCTTATTTTTCTTGCAGGCCAGTTTTGAGAGGAGACCCACAACTAAGGAGCTGCAAAAGGAGAAAAGGAGCCTTCATCAAACATTGGACTTGAGGTACATACCTTATCTCTTTTCTCGGTATTTTATCATTCAGTTGTTAGATAGTTTGGGATAGCTTAAGAATAGGATATTATTTTAAGGTGGTCATAGATCTACCTATGTTTTAAACCCTGATATAGTAATAGGGGGACTTTTCTCTGCTTGCAGAATTGGCGACTCCACTAGAGAGTCTCTCTAGGGTTCTTGGGGGGATTTTTGGTTAGATTTGATTTTTAGTTTATTTATAAGTTTCCGAAGTGTTCTGATTCAGGTTAGGTCTTTGGTCACCTTCCAGGTGCCTACCAGCTTCCTTTGCCCAAGTTGTCTATCCAAACTTTTTCTTGTTTCTTAAAAATTTACAGAGGTGTACGCACCATGTTCTCTATACAACACGCGTACATACACGGTCTGCCTTATATAAATATTATGTACATATGCATGTTGGTCATGCACAACACATGTCTCTCTTGTTCTGGATAAGTTTTTCAAAATATTTTCTTTTTCCTACAAGAAACTTGTGGTTCCCAAGTCTTCCTGAGTTCCAGAAGCCTCTGTTGTTTGGGGTTTAGATAGTTTGCAGGCTCAGTTTGTTTATGAAATAAAAAATAAATAATATTGTCTCTTTGTGTTTCCAATCATTTTTTGGCTTATTTTTATCTTGAATTTTAAGAAAAATGAGTCGCATTTTAGTTTTTCTTTGATTGGAAGAAAATAAAAATAAAAACTAGTTTTTTAGCTCTCTTTCTTTCTTTGCATTTGCTTTGCATTGTTATATGAAAAAGAAAAAGAAATTAACATAGGGTTGTGTTTTCTTATCATCTTGAAATCATTTCAAAATAAAAATAAGAAAGAAAATCCTTTCATTTTCTCTTTTGTTTCACTCGAAAGTTGCATTGTGCATTTTTCCTAGAAAGGAGAAAATATTGCATCTTTATGTTTGAAGGATTGTTCATGCTTTTTTCTTGAAACTCTTTTTCATTTGTAGAATTAGTGTAAAGTCTTATTTTCCAGTGTTCTAATTGCTTTCATTTTTGCAAGAGTCTCAAACAACATAAGTTGCACTTCCATTCCTTGAGTAATAAAAGCCCCTAAAATGAACGTGCTAATCTAAAATATATTAGTAACACTTTTTCTAGGGTTCACCAATAGCTTAGGCTAGGGCCTTGGATTAGGTGTGGAGAGGTAAAATCTCCAAGGCCACCCAAACTTAACTTAGGTTTCTGTTCTAAGGTGTGAAAAATCCACTTTGTAATTACTCAATCCGGGAAGCTCTTCTGACACAAGAGTCAAACACGAGGCCACGTAGAGGATGGTGATGAAGATATCCACTCCTGATCCCGACAAAGCCTTTGGGAGAGTGTGTAATGGAGGTGAATCTTGTAACGCTACTGGCCCAACTTGTGTCATACCTCTGACACACTTGGATCCATCCAAGGTACTCTAAGAGTGACTTTGGCCTGGTTGTGTTTCAGGCCTTAGGAGGATCTTCGGGCTTAGATACCCTTCCCATACACTTTCCCGACTATTGATTGTACCCCCTGGATGTTGATTACAAGTTGGTGGCATGATTTCCATTATATAGGTTGACACATAGGTGATTGCAAGGGTTGTATTGTGGTACCTGAGGCAGAATCTGTGTTCTTTGGGTGACACTCGAAGAGACCATCGGTCGTAGGTCTGGGTAAATTCTTCTCTTGGATAATCATTTTCCTTTGTGAATGCTTTAGATGATCATGACTTCATCTCCCTAGGTCGAAAGTATTCAAAAGGGTAGTTTGTTTGGTTTGTATCCTTTTAGGCTTTTCTTCTTAGTGGTGTGCTTTGTGCTCCCTAGTTTTCCATAGCGAGTTAGCCAGTTATTTCTTTGGGTCTCTGACCTAAGGTGGTAGACCACACACTCCGTCAGTCATGAGGACTTTTCAATCTTCCTCTTAGAAACGTGGAGCCGCCTATTTATAGGTGTTGTTTTTTATACCACTGTTTTGTCAGAGTCAGTGTGTGATACTTTTACGGACTTGAATGATCACGCAAGTGAAGAACCTGTGCATAAGATATTCATGGAAAAAGTTCCTAACGATACCAACCAAAGAACCCCTTCGCAAGGGGATTCTTGTGATTTTCCTTTCTTTGGAAACATTGGCGTCCTTTTAATGGCCACTTTGTACATTACTGGGTTGAATGTGGGACTACCCATTTGTTTAGGTACCATTCCAAATGTCTCGAATTATCTTGACGCTTCTCAGTTAAGCACCTTGTGTCATGGGCATCATGTTGATGTTCCTTCGTCAACAAATTCTTCTCCTCCTCCTTCTACATTCTCTGGTGAAAGTATAGCTACTAGTAACCGAAAGTCTAAATGAATTAGAAAGAGGAAGAATAGGAAGAATAAATCATCAAACTCTGTGAGTCATGTTGGATATGTGAAACCAACCTCTGCAAGTCATGTTGGAGGCACCAGTCCAGTCATTGCTATTCATTTGGTGATAGGTCTATAGCCTCTACACATCATGTTATCGACCAATCACTGACCTCTTCTTGTCATGTTGGAGATGTACAACCAACCACTGCAAGTCATGCTGGGGGCACGAACCTTGTCCCTGCAAGTCATAATTGATTTCAACAACCAACCTCTATGAGTCATGTTGAAGACCAACACCCAACCTCTGCTAGTCATGCAGGGGGGAAAAGTCCAGTCACTACTATTCATACTAGAAACAGGTTTGTAGCCTCTACGAGTCATGTTATCGACCAATCACCAACCTATGCAAGCCATGTTGGAGATGTGAAACCATCCACAACAAGTCATGCTAGGGGCACAAACCTAGTCCTTGCAATTCATACTAGAGTTCAACAAGCAACATTTGTTAGTCATGTTGGAGAATTGTCAACAACCTCTGCGAGTCATGTTGAGGACAAGCAACCAACCATTGTTATTCATGTTGGGGGCATTGATTCTATTGATAAATCTAGATGAATAGGATGCAAGCCTAAGTTCCCTTGTAAGCTTTGCAAGGGAGATCACCTTACTCATTTATTCCCTAGCCTTCCAGAGGCACGAAGATTGTGGTCCCTGTCTGCAAGCTCTTCTGAGGTTTCCTGACAACCTATTCACCCATTAGTTGATGAAGTGGTCATGTTGATACAATATTCAGCCAACCCCACTCTTCTTTTGTGGGGTGATGCACCTTTAGACCATGTCATCTCACAGTCTATTCAACCAGTGGTTGAGGAAGTGGTCGCGTCGATGCAATATTCAGTTGACCCCACTCTTCTCTTGGAGATTGTCGAGTCTAACCAAGTGGTCACGCCGATGAAATCTTCGACTGATCCCACTCTTCTCTTGGAAATTTTTGATTCTACCAAAGTGGTCACGTCAATGCAATATTCGGTTGATCTCACTCTTCTCTTGGGGAGTGATGTGTCTATCGATTATGTTTTTAGCATTTCTAGTTCAATACTTTCACAACAAGGGGGAATTCGCTCACTTCGATCACACCTCATCCAAGTCCTAGGATGGTTTCTTTTGATTGGAATGACCTTGTTGAGCCTCGTCTTCCTTCTTCTGCACCCTTTCAAATAAGGGTTGAAGTTAATTCAAATTTTTTTTACCGATGTGTTGTAGATGAAGGATCCTCTGCAAGTATTTTATCCTCCTCAGCTTGGCAAGATTTGGATTCTCCTGAGCTTGTGTCTGCTTCTCATGAGCTATTGGATTTTGATAGAATTCCTAGTGAATATTCGGGGATTCTTCCTCAGTTACCTATCTCGTTAGGTGGGAAGAATTTCCTTGTCTATGTTATAGTGGTGCAAGGCCCGTTATATTTCAATATGCTTCTTGGGTGTGATTATGTATATGCTCTGAACGTTGTGGTGTCTACGCTCTTCCTGGTGATACATTTCCCTCACAATGGGAGAATTGTCACTATCGACCAGTTGTAATCTGATAATCACCATCCTAATTCGGCATTAGTTCATGATGACCCTTTATATGTTCCTAGTGTTCGTGTAGACTCTACCCCACCACATGTTAATAATGTGGTTTCTTATCCTCGATGTTTAATTTCTTCTAAGAAGGAACTTGTGCAATAATGTTTTCCTTCTCGAGACATGGTCTCGTCAATTGATCCATTGGTTTATCTAATGGGGGCATGGGAGCCCTTGCTTCCCCCTCTTGGTCTGAGTGATCTTGAGTCTCCTTTTGAGTGTGATATCATTGTTTGTAGATCCTCAAGCCCTCATGCTTGTGATTCTTTGTTGATAGACTCTGCCATTCCTAACCAGAACCTCCATCGTCATATGGAATATGGTCAATTTACTTCTCCCTTTGGGACTGTCGACCCTTATCGTTCACATGATTTATTGGATTTTGAATTACCTTTAGATGAGGCCATCCTTGAAGCCATGACGACGGTTTCTATACCATGGAAAGAATTACACCATGGTTTTTGTTTTCTTCCCTTTTGGGAGACTTTCTAGGTTGACTATCAAAGAGACTCTTGGTCAAATCCTAGCATCGGGCTCTACCTGAACCAGTACTATGCATGAGCTATAAGGCTATGCAGTACCTTGTACCATATTGTACAGTCCAGGTTTGTTGTTTCCAAGTTTTGTATTCACTAACACCTTTTATTTCTCGAAGTTTTAATCTATATTGGATTTATTAACTTCTGGATGAGTGTTATTAGCCTTATATGCAGGATCTTAGAGACATTTTTATTTGACATTTGTTCATCGTATCGATCTGTTCTTACAGGTATTGACCTCGAAACTGGCATATAGGTTATATTTTTCTGTACTTACATTTTTTCATTATCCATTTCCTGGTTCATTTGGCCTTAGGATCAACCCCACTAAATTATTACACTAACCTTCCTAGCTAATAAGTGTGTCGTACTTTATGTGGTAGAGCCTTCCTTTCATGGGAATCCCAGTTAGAGCCTTGTTTTCCATTTGGTTCCCATGCTGAAGTACTTCATAGGCATGAGATTCTGGTTTAGTCCCGCCATGACTTTGTGTTGAAGCCTCATAATCCTTCTTCATCTTTTATGGCTCATACCCGAGGGACTCCCCATGAGCATGGTTTGTTGTCTTTCAATATCATTTAAATTTTGAAAGTGACATCCAACGAGACTATATTTATTATTTTCAATCTCGTTTCGATTACTTGAGAAAATAATCCCCAATGGATTCTTCTTTAAGCCCTTTTCAGACTCTCTAAAAATGAAAATATTGTTGAGCAATCTTGTTTCCGTTCATGCTCGCCAAAATCAAATTTGAAGGCACATCTGTCCGGCAATATTTTACCCCTTTTTTAGTCCAGATGCCTAATTTTACGAATAAAGGTATGCTCTAAAAAATTTGGTTCGCTAGAAGAGTATTCTTAGGCGTAAGTTTAAACCTCTTTTGGGCCTAAGGGACTAAATTTTCGAAAAGGGAAAATTCTCCTTGGTTTTGGTTTATCTCTTTTTCGGGCCTTGGAGATTACTTATTAAAAAGGTACCCCCCTGTTGGCACAAGGGCAGACCCAGGGTTCAACGCTTCAACAATGCACCAACAAAACTCTAACTACCGACCCTTTCGGAAACACCTGCGAAGCAGGCGAAGTATCACCCAAGGTAGAAGTAGGGGGGGTTACAGGACTCAGGTGTATGTAACCAAGCTGGGACATAGATCTATGATTATAACACTTCGCACAATACTTAGGAACAAGATACATTAATACATCAACCTTACTCACATCGCAGAAAAAACCCTAAAGACAGATCAACGCAGTAACATTGATAGACATACACATCACACTTAGCATCATAAGTTAGATCTAGCACATTCAACATAAGTAAAGAACTAAGCCTTCATAAATATATCTAATATTCACAGCAATCAATGCACTAAGAAGATCCACAACATAAACATTATGGCACAAAGAAAACCATCAACACAAGATTTACATGGTTCACCCCAGTGTGGGGCTACGTCCACCAACTGCTTCTTATTCTATTATTCTTCAATCTCTTCCATTCATCTATGCCTATGCATTAAGCCACAGACCCAAGCTTCGCATTGGACAGGTGATCTACGCACTAAACACCAGATCCACCTTCCCAAAATGAGGTCAAGGCACAGAGCCAACTCCTCTACTCCGCACTGAGCCTTACATACACAGAATGTTGCACAAAGCAACTAATAACCACTTGCACTTAGCCACTTAGACTTCACTTTCTAAGTCTCTTTTGCACTTAGCTAATTCTACATCACTACTTGCACTTAGCCCCTTTTCCTTATACATTACATTCCTTCTTATTTATACTTTTACATCCCTTAAAAAAAGGCCTAATCATGGGTAAACCCATGGGTCGACATCCCATAACCCATTACAAAAACCCTAATGAAAAAACCATAATGAACCCCTTGTTGGGTCCACAAAACAAGTGAGATCCCACGATCTCGGCTCCCCCTATGTGCTCCATCTTTGACCAGCCTGTCGAAGTCCAAAAGTGGTCAAACCTGACCAATGTTTCCCCAAAACTTGGTCAAGGGACAAAAGGCCCCCAACACTCACCTATGCCTCATCCTGAGTCACTCAGAGCTGGGCAACACTACTTCGAAGGCCTTGATCTTATCTCAAGCTTCCTTGACTTGCTGCTTCACATGAGCCTCTTGCTCAACAAGCTCCTGAAGTACTTGCTCTGTAATAGGCCCTTCTAGGCATTTTTCCAATATTGCAACCACTTGGTCTAGCTGCGAGCCTTGTCCTTCGATCTCTTCAAACATCGTGCAGGCTTCATCATGCACCGGTTATAGCCTCTGTATGACCTCCATGACTCTGCCATGAATGGAAGTAATATGTTGTTGGACCATGTGTTTCTCCTGTGATATATTCACTATTTCTACCACAGTGAGTAGCTTCATCTATGCCTGTATTGACAGTGCTTGCTGTTGTGCCTCTTGTAGCTGTGCTCCGAGTTTCCTCAGCTCTGGATCTTCTGCAAGGTGTTCATAATTCTATGCACTTCTGTTGGTTAGTTTTTTACATTCTGAGGTGAGGGCCCTGATTCTTCCAACTACGTTCTTAGTGGCTTCCTCCCTCTAATCGCACACCTCCCACAGAGTGCTCGGGACTGCTTGGAATTCCATTTCTGTTATTCTTTCTTGAAGCTGTTGGATCACCTCAGTGAGCTTCACCACTTGAGCCTCGACTAGTTCATGTTCCTCCTATGCAAAGAATAACACAGAGAAAAGTGATTTATTCACTGCTTCCTTGACCATAGTATTCTCTACGAGAAGATGGTCCTTATCTCCCTATATATTTTCTTTTTCCTCCTTGAGCATCACTTGAAAATTCTCTCTCTCATTTTCATAGGTGGTTGCACAGTACCGTGCAACTCGTAGTTTCTCTAAAACTTCCTCTTTTTCATGCTTCAAGGCTTCTGTAGCCTTCTCCTTCTCTTCTTTGACTCACTGAAGTCGAGCCTCTATTGCATCTGCAAGTCTTTGAAGTTGGGTTAGTTCATCCCCCAACTCTGTGGTCTCTGATGAGGAAGGTCCAGTAGGGACTACACAAACCAAACGAATGGCTTCATGTACTTTGCTCAATTGCTTTTCTATCTTGCCATATAGTTCATCCTGCGTATCTCCATATCTTTGTAGGATGTCCTCAGACGCATCCTCCATTGCTCCACGGACAAAACTAATGTCGTCCTATGTGAGTGTGGCCTCCATCTAGGGCTTACTAGCGTGGGTGTTCTTTCTTTTAAAAGGTTTATGCAGAGAAACCTTCCTTTTCTGCGGAGTTACCACCTCAGCAGAGGGATCTTTTCTTTTTGCAGTGTAGCTTCACCTTCAACTTGATTTTCTCCTTCATCCCCTCCTCCTTTTCCATGTACTTCATCTCCTCCTCCTCCTAGGGAGCCAGATCCATTTTATCCAGAGGAATTGTCCTCCTCATCAGTCTCTACATCTTGGAATTCCTCATTTTTCTTCTTCTTCTTCACGCTGGTATGTCCAACATGCTCAACCCGAGTGACCAAGGGGCTTCCTATGATATCAACGTCAGAGAGTTCTACGTCTCCAACTGGTAGAAGGAACTCCTTCGACCATTCCTTAATGATCTCCTCCATGTCTCCGTCGTTCATCTTATAATAGGAATATAATTCTTCCTTTCTCTCATCCCTGCGCATAGTGATATATATGAAATGTCGATCTATGGGAAACTTAGCGATCATGCTATACTGGTGCAAGGTGCATGGTGTCATGTGAGGAACGATTCTATGGAAACCTTTAGTTGTTGATAGTATGCATGGAACACCATGTTCGACTTCCAGTTCTTCGACATGTCATTCGTATACCATAAGGTAGAGAACCTCATGACCAATGCCTCTGATGGTTCAATCTCTGGGAAGGTTGCTCCTTCTAGCATTTTCTAGGCGACAAATGCAATCAACACAAGCAACCAGCTGAAATAGAACTCGTACCCCTGATCTTGTGCTTCATGGCAGTCTTTCTCGATCTCGTTGATGAGGTAGCTCACCCAATTCATTTTCATCCCCTCCATGCATTTCCATGTGAGGTCTACCACGAACCCAGCGACCTACATGGGGCGGTTATTTCTGATGAGCTTGCCATCTATGAGTTGGAAATCAAGGCACACCATGCCATCCTCGATAGAGGCTACCTTGTAGCCTCACTTTCCCTTCTAAACTTTGCCATATGCTTCCTTAATGCACTGTGCCAGGGAGTTGTCCAAAGCCTTCCCTAGGTAGAACTGTTGAGGGTTGGGTCCCTACATGCTTAGTCCTGTGATCAGGTGGATTAGTGTTGGATCCACAGTAATCCGCCTGTCAAGACAAAAGTATCCTCCATGATAGCACAACAAGAGGAGTTTAACACAAGTGTTAACCTCCTCATGTCGGCCAAAATGAGAGATCTTCATTACATTAAATATAGTGGACTGCACGAGCTCCTTTATCCATGCCTAGGCGATGATGAAAGGTTTCTTCCTAGTGGTCTTTGTCAAATATCTATGGTGTACGAGCATTGCGTAGTTCTTCCTATCTCCAAGGCTAAATTCATTGTTCTTTAGGGATGGGATCTATCCCAATTGGCTTCCCTCTACACGTATCCCCTTCGGGATGTGCGAGGTGATCAAAGTGTACTCGTAGTCCCGTGGGATGCTGTCGTGGTTAACTGCTTCAGCCAAAGGCGATGCATAATTAGGTAAGATTAACAAGATCTTCTTCTCATTATACAGATCACATTGATGCTTACTTCATTGTTCAATTGCGGGGTTGGCACAGCTAGAACATCATGTAGTCGAAGGGGAAGCCTGCAGTCCCCTAGTCGATGATGCCTGAACACCTTCAGACATAGATTTGTCAGCCATAAACTTCTTAAGGACCTCCTCGATGGACTTCTCTAACTCAGTCTATTTTCTCGACATTCTCACTTTTAAATGGATAGGTTGGGGTAGGTGAATGGACAAGTGGGGTACACAAGTGGATGGTGATTCCTAGGCTCTAAAATCACAACTCGACAAACACAATCAGATCTCTATTAACAACATTAATCATGGGTGGTGAAAAAGTGGTCTCGATTCAACGTTTGACAGGTTAAATAAGCGAGCGTCGTAACATATTCTTCCAATGGACAAGAATGCTTCCTTCAATGTGAATCTATCTATTATGGCGCAATCTTGTGGTCCATTCATCCATAAATGCATTTTATAGCCGTTCTGGAGCATTAGTCTAACGGTCAGGGTGCCTCCAATAGTCATATAGCTTCACCGAGGTGAATTCCCATTCTGCGTGGTTCTCTTGTTCCAACGAGGTTCAAATCCTTCAACCCTACCTCCTGCGAAGTCTTCTCTATAACTTCCTATAGATTTTCCAAATTGACTTTCCTCTTACTGAGCTTCATTGCCTTCTTTACTGTGATCTCAGTCCCTCTAAATGTTTTTGGATTTCTCTTCCCATTCTGATTCTTATCTTCTCCCATCGTATTGACTTCACAGTGCTGATGTACTCTCAAAGGGTTCGAAGTTAGTATTCCTTCCCTTACTGATTCCTGGGTGGATATACTTTCTTCTTTCATGGATAGGTACTTCAAACCTTCTTGCACTCTTTAAACTTAGACAACTAATTCTCTTGTCTTTTGTTTCTTCGACTTATCCTCTCGTTCATCTATTAGTCGGTCTATTTTTCTAGCTATGAAGTCCCTTAGTTCTTTCTTTTTATTTTCTATAACTTCTTCCTCTGTTTTCCTTCTTATCTAGTCTTTCTCAATCCAGGTCTTACCTAGAAAAAGTGGGAACGGGGTGTTGTTCTCAACAAACTTAAAGACTTCAAATTCTTCTTCAGTCGATGTTCCATAAGTAATAATCAGTACATTAGTAACTCTTCCACATAAGGTTATCATCTTTCCTTTAAATAAACCTATTCTTCCCAATGAAGATACCATGGAAGGCTTTCCCAAAATTTCCCAAGTTCTTTCTGGCATACTATTCACTTGTGTTTCTTCATCCAAGGTATAGTCTATGTCAAAGTCTCCTATTCTTATTTCTATGCGATGTTTTACTTTCATGATTTCTGGTAAAATGACATCTTTATGAACATCCATCATTTCTTTTAACTGTGATAACATAGTCTGAGATTTATCTGACTCTAACATGCTCTTATTTTCTTGACTCATGTTCATTTGTTCCACTTTAGCAATCATATTTGGACAATCTTTGAATTCATGACCAACAATTTTACAATAAAGACAAATAGGACCTGTACCAGGGAATTCCTTATCAAGATGTAGGGATGATTTTAAGGATGAAAATTTATTTTAAAATGTAGAAACCTTGGCCAATCTTACCAATCCTTCATATGCCAACTATAAATGTTTGGCGATATTTTTGTAAAAATATTCAAATTTCTAAGGATTTTATATAGTTTTTATAAAACTTTGGCGATTTTTAAGGTAAAATAATTTTATCCTATAGAATATGGGCAAATCATTTTTAAAATAGTGAATCTCATTTTTGGAAAAAACATGGAAAATTAGCCCATGAGTGAAGTTTAGCCCCTAAAATCATCCATGGCAAGATGTCCCGATCTTCTGAAGTTATAACATAGTGTCAAGCCTCTTTTTCTCTTGTAAGTTCCCCAACTTCTCTTGTATTGCACACTAGGATCACAATGATGGACCTGCAATCTGAAATTTTTTTTCTAGGTTCTTGCATCCACTTATTAGTACAAAAATTCTTTCTATGCATAGGAATAACATATCTTTATTTATTGCTATCATATGTATTTAGATCAATTCTTTCTTGTAACCGTTCCCTAGCCTTCAGAGTAGGACAAAGTCTATCAAACATACCTAGATTCATTCTTTCGAAATACAAATTTTCACTTATCTTACTTTTATAAAAAACATGAAGCTTTACCTCTTTAAGATCTTACCTCTTTTATTCAGTCTAGATCTCTTTCTTAGCATAGAACTTCATAGATCAAGTAGATTACTGTGCACTACAACAACAGATCTATGCACATAGATTTTGTTTTCTCAGTTCCCAGCAATCATAGTTTCAAGTCCCTACAAAAGAACCATTTGTTGGCACAGGGGCAGACCCAGGGTTCAATGCTTCAACAACGCACCAACAAAACCCTAACTATCGGCCCCTTGGGAAACACCTGCAAAGCAGGCAAAGTCTCACCCGAGGTAGAAATAGAGAGGGTTACAAGACTTAGGTGTCTGTAACTAAGATGGCACACAGATCTGCGATTATAACACTTCGTGGAGCACTTAAGAACAACATACATTAATACATCAACCTTACTCACATCGCAGAACAAACCCTAAAGACAGATCAATGCAGTAACATTGAAAAATGTACACATCGCACTTAGCATCATAAGTTATATCTAGTACATTCAACATAAGTAAAGCACTAAGCCTTCATAAATCTATCTAATATTCACATCAATAAATGCACTAAGCAGATCCACAACATAAACATTATGGTACAAAGCAAACCATCAACACAAGATTTACGTGGTTCATCCCAGTGTGGGGCTATGTCCACCAACTGCTTCTTCTTCTATTATTCTTCAATCTCCTCCATTCATATTCTCCTGTGCATTAAGCCATGGAGCCAAGCTTCACACTAGACAGGTGATTTGCGCATTAAGCACCAGATCCACCTTCCCAAAATGAGGTCAAGGCACAGAGCCAACTCATCTATTTCACATAGGGTCTTACATACACAGTATGTTGCACAAAGAAACTCAAAACCACTTTCACTTAGCCACTTAGACTTCGCTTTCTAAGTCTCTTTTGCACTTAGCTCATTATACATTGCTACTTGCACTTATTCCCTTTTCCTTATACATTACATTCCTTCTTATTTATACTTTTACATCCCTTAAAAAAAGGACTAATCATGGGTAAACCCATGGGCCAACATCCCATAACCCATTACAAAAACCCTAATGAAAAAACTGTAATGAACCCCTTATTGGGTCCAGAAAACAAATGAGATCCCACGATCTCGGCTCCACCTAGGTGCTCCATCTTTGACCAGTCTGTCGAAGTCCAAAAGTGGTCAAACCTGACCAATGTTTCCCCAAAACTTGGTCAAGGGCCAAAAGGCCCCCAACACTCACCTATGACTCGGCGAGAGAGTTATCCTTAATCATATCTTATACTTTTTCTAGCTTAGGAGACTAAACCTAGAAAAATGTTGTGAGTCCATAGTTAATCTCTTTTCAGACTCCTTAAAATTGAAAAGATCACCAAGTGATCTTGTTTCAATCACACTCATTAAAATGGTTTTGAAGAGACAAATTTTCGGTATAAGTTTAAATCTTTTTCGAACCGATTCGACTAACTGTGAAAAAGGTACTTCCTGGAGTCTTATTTTTGTGTTTTTTCAGATTATCTAAATGTAAAAAAACCATTGAGCTTACCTTCTCTGGGCTCGTAAAAATTTACATGGAAGGAGTCTTTTTGTGTCATGCTTGATTGCATCTCTCGTCTCATCCTTGCATCTTTGGCCTAATGTCGGCTCCATGATTCTCTCAACTGAACCTTTAAAGAATTCCTTATATGCAATCCTTGCAACACTTTTTCCTTTGCGATCTGACACCTTGACCCATGGAGGAATTTTCTGGAGTGTCCTTATCCTGCACATGTCTCCTTGACACTGAGCATCAGTATGTTCCATGCGCTTGGAACTATTTTTATTTCCCGTGACACTTGTTCCTCCTTTGTAACGTAGAATTATTTTATTCTTTTTCAAGCTCGTTAAAAGTTTGAAAAAGACAAAAAAATAAAATATCCCAAAAAGACGGGACAGGAAACATATATTCTTTTTTCAACAGTGAGATAGTCACCCTTGGACAAAGCACATCCTTCCATTTGTTCGTCAATCACTGGGATTTAGTATGACCTTAGAAAATTGTTTGTGTTACATAGAGTTGTGTCCTCCTCCATTTGGTTACTCTTCCAAACATATGGAGAGTTTGTGGTGCCTCTTGTATCACAAACTTATGTCAAATGTTCAGCTGCCAGAGTCTCATCATTGTGTCATGCTATTTGTCCAAGGGAAGTTTTATCCAACCTGAGTCATCCATTATGCAGTTTGTCTCTTGAATTTCATGCGTTGTCCATCCCGAGAGTCCAATCAAGTTCGAATTCGAAGTTAACGAAGCTCGGTACCTGATGATCAAGATCCTACAGTATTTTCCCGATGGATTTTCAAAGACCTCAGGATAGTGATTCTTACACTCTTATTGTACTACTACCTAAGTGGTTGAAGATCTTGAAGCTGTTGCTCAAGCGTTGTCTCCAGCTGCAGGAATAAATACTTATTGAAGATTCCTAACACACTGTATTTGTATATATTCAAATGATTTTGAGATGTAAATACGTTGTGTATTTCTTGTGGATACACTTTATATAGAAATTTATATATGACATGGATCTACAGTGTACTTGAGTGGCATCCATGATTAGTTCATCTCGAGCATGGGTATGCCCTCCTCAAAGAGATTATTATTTTTTTGTAGATGGCGACCTCCCAAACTATGGTTCCAAGCTCTCTCCACTCCATGCCTCCCAATGGTAAATATGTTGTAATGTATTTCATCCATCAATTACTCTTCTGACCTCACACATTAGGGGGCATCTGTTATAACCAAAAAATGCTCCACATGTCATTGGCCTTTATACTTACAAAATTTGCAAATTCATTGCTAAGAAACCTTGTTTAAAAACCATTTTTTGGAAAATGTACGCATGATGTTGCACTATTGCCCATGTACATATGCTAGCTTCACACTAGATAGCCCATGTACATACTCTAGCTGCACTTAAACAACCCACGTATGCCTCCAAAAGTTCCAAAAATTAAAAAGTTGCAAGGAATTCGGTAGATTTACGGGTTGTAGGTGATTTCCCAACCATTTTTACTTGTTGTAGGTCATCCCCTAACCAAATAACTATCCTTTTGTCATATAAAGGAGGTGTTGGGGTCCCATTATCACACCAAGCATTAATACATAGAAACTCTGCCCATTTTCCTTCTCCTTCTTCTTCCAAGATTTTACATTCCCTTTACTGAGATTTGGCCTCAACAATCCCTTTTTATCCTTTCTCCTATGCAGTCCATTTCCTTCCCCTGAAGAAATTAGTTGATTGTGAGATTAGGCCTTGGGACGGTGCACTTGGAGCAACAACAGAGGAGCCTGGATCTGGTTCACGGAGCAGTCAGCCAACAAAGAGGGTTGTAATTTTCCTATACTTTCTAATTGAATAAAAGAATCATGTTTCTTGTCCCAATACATGCATATTTCTGTATTTTGATTTTATTTATGCATGAAGATTGATGTCTAACCCTAATTTGAATGGTTAAAGTAGTATATTTGTAGCATCTTTCCTTATTTGTCTTGCAAGTCAACTTTGGGAGGATACCCGCAACTAAGGAGCTGTAAAAGGAGAAAAGGATCCTTCATCAAACATTGGACTTGAGGTACTTATGCTATCTCTTTTCTCAGTCTTTTATCATTCTATTGTTAGATAGTTTGGTATAGCTTAAGAATAGGATAGTCTTTTAAGGAGGTCACAAATCTGCCTATGTTTTAAACCCCGACATAGTAATAGGGGGGATTTTCCCCACTTGCAAGTTTGGATTAAGGAATCCCAAGGTCTTGTGAGACCATTAAGAGTTGTCATGATGAGTTCATATTAATCCAAGTTGTCTCCAATTTCTTCTAACTGTTCTTTGAATTGAGAGATCCTTGAGAAATAGTCTTGCACTATTTCTCTTTTCTGCATCTTTGTATTCTTGAGTTGGGTTCTCGAGTTCATCTTCTGGTTGATGTTCTTTCCTTCATACATTATAGTTAGGGAATCAAACATTTATTTTGTAGTATTATTTGAAGCCACTTGAGGGATCAAGTGATCTTTAATGGAGTCTGCAATGATCCTTTTGGCCCTAACCATATCCTTCTTGTACTTTTCTTTAGCTGCATCTTCTTTGGGTTCTGGTACATTTTCCTTTATGAATTTTGCAAGTTCATTCTCTTCAAGAATGAGTGCAATCCTATACTTCTAGACACAAAATTTGTCCACACCTTATAACTTGTCAACAAGATTGGTGCTTGCAGACATCTTGACCTGGAGCTGGGAAAATGACCAAAAATTGAAAGTGCTCAAAAATTAAGTATGAACTTACCAAGAGGTGCACTTGGCTGAGGCGAGTAGGCTAGTGCAGATAGTTTTAAGAAAATCCAAATTTTACCCCTTGAAGCTAAGCTTGTGAAAATATGGAATGGTACTTCTGGTACCAGTTCTCATTTTTTAGTACCAACCAAAACTAGGGTTTCACTTCCCAGAGGTTCTGGCCACTGAAAAGGTGCACTCAAGCTGCCAATGAGTTTGCTAGGCTAGGGCACACTTCCCTAGATGGTTTTTAGGCTTGAATTCATTTCCAATAAAAATCCCTAATTTTCTTGTATGACAACAATGACATTTTTTCTTATCCAGTGAAAGGTTCTCCCTTCATATTAGCTCTGATACCATGTTAAATTTAGAGCTTCTATTAAGTTATTTTCAATTTACTAGATAACAATAACATAAGTAGGATCACTGAGAGAAACAAAATCACAAGATACACAACATTTATCCTTGGAAACCCTCACGGGGGAGAAAACCCAATAAAAAATTGCTTAATATATATTTCCAATACAATGCCAAGATAAAAGACCAAACACTAGAGAATATCCAAGAACAATAAATACGCCTCTCTCTCCTCCTTCTCCCAACTTCATAAATCTCCAAACTTGCGCACTAGATGAGTGACTTAAGTGAGTGGATTAATGAGGCACCTTCCACCCTTATTTATACTAAATGGTAGGTGGTAGGGTGGTGTATCTTCATCAAGAAGGGTTGACCCCTTCACTTAGTGGCTAAAACCACTTTAATTAGGCCCGAGGGCCGACTTCTTAATTAGCAGCATATGATTAGGGTTTGACCAATCCACAAAAGGGGATTTGGTCTTATACAAAGCTCGACATGATCAATCCACAAAAGGGGATTGATATAATTAATAATAATTCAAATAATAAGTAGAATATTTGCAGTTACAATATTTCAACAACTTGCATGATAGAAGCTAGTGGCTTTGCTCCAGCATGATGTCCAGAGGTGGAAGACTTTCCCCCCAGGCATCTTTTCCTCCGACGACTCCTTTTGTTTCCTCGTTTATGTGCCTAATTACTTATGGGCATATTTTCATTAGGCAGAGGAAAATAAGGTTTAATTATTCGATCCAGAATGAGAGTTGATTCTAATGGAGGTGGTTCTATTTAATTTTTTAACGAGTTTGAAATAGACAATGAACTATGCTCTTAAATGTTTGTTTCATTTTTTAATGAGCTTGACACAGGAAAAGAACTATGCTCATAAGCGTCTGTTTCATTTTTTAATGATCTTGAAACATGAAAAGAACTATGCTCATAAACATCTATTTCATTTTTTAACGAGCTTAAAATAGGAAAATAACTATGCTTGTAAAGACCAAGTACTACCAAAGGATCAGATGATTCTAGGGATTGTCGCACATGAGTCTAAATAATATTTAACATGGCAACCTGTACGATGGCAAGAGTAGGCAAAGGAAAAAACCCCATGAGTGAGGAATCCTTAAGAAGACCTACTCGTACACTCCCAAATCTATTCTGTCCTAGAAAAGGGGCATCATTTGTTGTAGCATTGTGGAGATATGGAGTTATATAGTCAAGTTGGTCAACAGTGATAATTTTTACTTTATGGGGAAATTGTAAGATACAAAACATTGAAGATGCAACAACAGTCATCGTATAGAACCAACTATGACCAAGTAACAAATTGTAATATAGTGGCGCATCAACCACTTCGATATCGACCAAAATAGTCTCACCCTTCAATGTCACGATGAAATATTGGAAGATTCCTTGAGGCTAGAAACCACATCCATCAAACAATTTCAATGTGGTAGGAGACATGGTAAGTTTAGGAGAACCAAGGGATCTCCAAAAAGGCAAATACATGACACGTGTAGGCTCCCTCATCCAAAATAGTGCGATGGATTTTCTTTCCACCAACCAAAATTTGAATTTGCAATGCTAAGTGGTGGGAGAGCCTCTCCTTAAAATAATCCAAATTAAATGTAATCAGGTTTGACTCCTCTATATCCATAGATCCAATAGCTAACAACAGGGTTCTATGTTGACTTGGACAATTCTATAGAACTTCAAGGGTTGACATATCACAAGGTGCTTGCACCAAATCTTCAACAACGTTGTAGTTTTGGGTAGCGTGAGCATTTGGATTAAATGTTACTTTTTGAATTACTCTCTTGGGTGGCTGCAACACTGCATCATAAATTGTTTCTCAATATGAAGAGGATTGCAATATGGAGGAGTGGATGTGGAGGGTTGATCGATAGCCTTTCCATTAGCCTTATCACCTGGAGGAGTGTCATAATTATTTTCTCGATTCGATACATTAACCACCTTAAACATGTACACCTTAGAGGTGCTCGAAGAAGCATCCCCATGGTGGGAATGACCTACGTTGCCCCCTTAGGGAGGGGTAGGTTTTTTTGCAAACAAATGTTGCTGCTGAATTGGTTGGGAGGCACCCTTTAGAAATTTAGCGATGACCTCATGATGAGGGAAGTCTTTCATGTAGTGGTATTCCTCACATATCATGCAAGGAAACTTATCCTTCCTAGTTGGTTGAGTATCGATAGTCTTTGGATTATCCTTCTCGTTAGAATATTTCTTAGATTTACCCTTGTTTTTATTCTTACCTCCTGGTTGAAAATATGAAGTGGATTGGACCACATTCACCTCGGAGGTTTGAGCAGGAGTGGAATTATTTGTGGTGTTTGAAACAAAAATTGGTTCTGGAACATGTCTTGTCAGATCATTCGAAATACGAGGAGCATTAGGGATCAGGTCATAAAGTGTGTCATACTAGGAATATACCAAATCCAAATACTAGGAACAACTGATAGCCTGCTCCTCAGTAACAATGTTTCCCATAACAACATCGCAGGAAATGGGAGGCAAGAACGAATTTGTAAACCAATCCATGAGTATTTGGTCTGGAATTGGAGCTTTGATCAACCGTCTCCACCTTCTCCACTCATGAATTTGATCTAATATGTGGGTATAAGAGGATTTATGGAGTGACGTCAAAACTTTTGTACCGGTATCATACCGTATAGGAAACTAAAAATGCATCAGAAAATGCACGGAAAGAGAATTAAAGTCGACAAAGGAGTTACAGGATAGTTGTTAGCATAGGGGAAGACCCAGGGTTCAATGCTTCAATAGCACACCAAAAAAAACCTAGCTATCGACCCTTTCGGAAACACCTACGAAGCATATGCACTCTCACCCAAGGTAGAAGAAGGGGGGTTTGCATGACTCAGGTGTCTACAACCAAGTTGGGACACAGATCTGTGATTCTAATACTCCACAGAACACTCAGATAACAATATGAATTAGTACATGAGTCTCATTCACATCGCACATTAAACCCTAAATACAGATCAATGCAGTAACCACCAAGATCAAGTACTTTCAGTCACTTAGCACATAGAATTAACTGAGATCTAGCATTCATTCAACATCAATAGAGAAATAAGCATCCATATATCTATCTATCTAACATATATAAAGATCAATGCACTAAGAAGATAAACACATAAATAGCATCAATAACATCACACAAAGAACATCAACACAAGATATATGTGGTTTACCCCAGTGTGGGGATACGTCCACCAATATTATTCTCTTGTTCATTATTATTCTTCAATATTCTTACATTTAGTTGCTCTTGTGCACAAAGACACTGAGCCTTACTCTGTAGAAGACAGGAGATCTGTGCACTAAGCACTAGATCCTTCTTTCCAAAATTAGGTCAAGGCACAAAGCCAACTCCTCTGTCAAGCACAGAGCCTTCCTTATACAATCTTTTCATAGAGAACTTACAATCACTTGCACTTATCTCTGCAAGTATTAACATACAGTATGCACAAACCCAACAACTATTCACACTTAGCGACCTTTACATATTATTGCACAAAGCCAACTTAGACAGACTTCGCTCTAAGTTCTATCTACTTATTTATACATTAAAAAAAGGCCTAATCATGGGTAAACCCATGGGACGACATCCCTTAACCCATTACATAAACCCTAAAATACCTTTGATGGGTCCACAAGCCTACAAAACAAGTGAGATCATGTGATCTTAGCTCCGCCTGGGCGCTCCATCTTCGAATAACCTGTCGAAGTCCCAAAAATAGTCAATCATGACCAATGTTTCCTCAAAACTTGGTCAAGGGCCAATAGGCCCCCAACACTCACCTGTGACTCATCCTGAGTCATTCAGATCTGGGCAATACTGCTTCGAAGGCCTCAAGCTTAGATCAAGCTTCCTCTACTTTCTACTTCGTCAGATCCTCCTGCTCGATGAACTACTGAATGACTTGCTCTGTAACAGGCCCTTCCATGTGTTATTCCACTGTCGCCACCACTTGGTCTAACTATGATCCTTTTCCTTCAATCTCTTCAAACATTATGCAGGATTTGTCCTGCACCGGCTGTAACCTCTGTGTAACCTCCATGACTCTGCTCTGGATGGCAGTAATCTTTTGTTGGACTATGCGCTGCTCCTGCAATCTCTTCATTTTCTCAACTATAATGAGTGACTTCATCTATGCCTGTACGGTGGATACCTGTTGCTACACCTCCTGGAGTTGTGGTTCCAGTTTCCTCAGCTCTGGATCTTCTACAAGGAGTTCATAGGTATGTGCACTTTGAGCACTTAATTTCTTACACTCCGAGGCGAGTGCCCTGATCCTTCCTACTACGCTCTTGGCATTTTCTTTCCTCTGATCACACACTTCCTGCAGAGTGCTTGACACTTCTTGGAGCTCTAACTCCATTACTCCTACTTGAAGTTGTTGAATGGCCTCGACGAGCTTCCCTACTTGAATATTGGCTGACTCTTTTTCCTCTCGTACCAAGACCGACACAGAGTGAATTGCTTTAGTTATTTCCTTTCTAACCGTAGTCTTCTCTGCGAGCAACTGGTCTTTTTCTTTCTTCATATTTTCCTTGTCCTCCTTGAACATTGCCCAAATTTCATCTTTATCCTTCTCGTAGGTGGTTACGCAGGACTACACAACTTGTAATTTCTCTAAGACCTCCTCCTTTTCTTGATTCAAGCCTTCTATAGCTTTCTCCTTCTCTTCTTGGACTCAGTGGAGCCAAGCCTCTATTGCATTTGCTAGCCTTCATAATTGGGCGGGCTCATCCCCCAATTCTATTATCTTAGATGAAGAAGGCACAGTGGATACTGCGCGGCTCGCATAAATAGCTTGTTGTAGTCCTGTTAGTTCTTTCTCAATGCATTCATACAACTTATCCTACTTCGCTCCATGTCTCTGCAAGATATCCTCTGGAGCGTCCTCGACTGCTGTGATGATTAGATAGACATCGTCTGTTGTGAGCACATTCTTCAACTGAGGCTTATTGGCATGGGTATTCTTTCTTGTTGAAGGCTTTTGTGGAGAAACTTTCCTCTTCTTATGTGTTTCTATCATGGTGAGGGGATCCTTCGGTGGTGTAACTTCACCTTTGCCTTTATTTTATCCTTGTTCCTCTCCTTCTTCTTGGCTCACTTTGTCTACTCCTCCTCTTGCAGGCAAGCTGGGCCTACTTTCCTCTGAGGCATTGTCCTCCTCATCAGTTTCTATGTTTTTCACTTCCTCCTTTTTCTTATTTTTCTTCGCGTTAGTCTGTCCATCATGTTTGACCTGGGTGACCAAGGGACTTCCGATGATTTCGGGATCAGAGAGTTTTGCATCTTCCACCGATATAAGGAAATCTTCTGGCCATTCTTTGGTGATCTAATCCATATCTTCGTCAATCAGCTTATAATAGGACTGCAACTCCTCCTTACTCTCATCCCTATGCGCAGTGATGTATATAAAGTGTCGATCTATGTGGAACTTAGCTAGCGGTCTGTACGTGTGTAATGTGTTCGATGTCATGCATGGAAATGCCTCAATATCATGCTTCAACTATTGGTAGTAGGCATGGAAGACATTGTTCGAATGCCACTGCTTCGACATGTCATTTGTATACCACAAGGTGGACAACCTTGTGGCCAATGGCTCTGATGGCTCAACTTCTAGAAATGTCGCTCCTTCTGGCATCTACCAAGTGACAAATGTGATCAGTATAAGTAACCAACTGACATAAAATTCATACCCTTGATCCTATGCTTCGTGACAATCCTTCTCGAGCTCGTTGATGAGGTAACTCACCCAGTTCATTTGCATTCATTCTACACACTTCCCTTCGAGGTCTACTATGAATCCAGTGACTTGCGTGGGACGGTTCTTTCTGACAAGATTTCCATCTATAAGTTGACAAGCGAGGCACATTGCGCCATCCTGGATGGAGGCTAACTTGTAACCTCGCTTTCCCTTCTCTACATCGCCATAATATTCCTTGATGAACTGTGCTAGGGAGCGATCTAAAGTCTTCCCTGGGTATAAATGTTGAGGGTCTGACCCCCACATGCTCAGTCCTGTGATCAGGTGGATCAGAGCTGGACCCACAGTGACGCATCTGTTGAGCCATAGATATCCTCTGTGATATCACGACAGGAGTATTTTAACACAAGTGTTAACCTATTGATGTTAGCCAAAGTGAGGGATCTTCATCACGTTTAGTATTTTTAACTTTGTGATCTACTTAATCCACGAATGGGAGACTATGCGTGACTTCTTCCCACTTGTCTTCATCAAATACCGATGCAGCGCGAGCATCGCATAGTTCTTCCTGTCTCTGAGGTTAAAGTCATTGTTCTTCAAGGCTAGGATGTGTCCTAACTGGGGTCCAACTACTTGTATCCCCTTTGGGATGTACGCGGTGATCAGTGTGTCCTCAAAGTCACGTGGGATACTGTGATGACTAAATATACCAGCCAAAGGTGGTATGTAATATGGCAAGACCAATGGGATATGCTTCACGTTAGCTAGATCGTCGCGGTGCTTACTTCGCTTCTCAGTCACGGTCTGGCTAGAATGATGTGTGGTCAAGGGGGATTCTTGCAATCCTCTAGTCGTTGATGCCTGTATTCCTATAGAAATAACTCTATCAGCCATGAGGTCCATGAGAATATCCTCCATAGACTTCTCTAACGCACTTTGTTCATTTGACATTCACACTTGTAATCAATTAGACCAGGTAGGAAAATAGACAAACAGGGTAATCAAATGGATGGTGAGGTCAAGAAATCACAGCGCGATATGCAATTGATTCTCTATTAGCTAGGATAATCAAAAGTGGCAAAAGTGGTCCCTGCGTAGCATCCGACGGGTTAAATAAGCAACATCGTAACAGATTCCTCTAACGGGCAGGAATGCGTCCATCAATGCGAATCCGTCTATTGTGGCATGGTTCCAACGGGCCAACGACAATATTTTCATTAATAACCGTGTTTCTAGCTATTCTGGAGTGTCATTTTAATGGTCGGGGTGCCTCCAACAATCATATAGATTCACCATGGAGAATTCCCATTCTGCGTGGTTCTGCTATTTCGGCGAGGTTCAACTTATGTAGACCTGCCTCCTGTGAAGTCCTCCTTCTATTCTCTATAGATTCTTGTAGTTTCTCTAGCTTAGCTTTCTTCTTATTGATCTTCCTTGCCTTCTTTCCTATGATCTGAGCTTCTCTTACAGTTTCTGGGATCCTCTTTCCATTTGTATTCTGAGCTTCTCCTAGTAAAGTGGCTTCGCACTGCTGAAGTGCTCTTACATATTCTGAGGTTAATGTCCCTTCTCTTTATATTTCCGGGGTGGCTATACTTCTTTCTTTCATGGACAGGTTCTTCAAGCCTTCCTGCATTCTTTCAACTTCAACAGTTAATTCTCTTGCCTTTTGTTGCTTTGACTTGTCCTCTTGTTCTTCGATTAGTCGCTCTATTTTTCTGGTTATGAAGTCCCTTAGTTCTTGATTTTTCTGTTCTATAGCTTCCTCCACTACTTTCCTTCTGATATGATCCTTCTCAATCCAATTCTTTCCTAACAAAAGTGGAAACAGGGTGTTGTTCTCAATAAACTTAATGACTTCAAACTCTTCTATGTTTCTTCATCCAATACACATTCTATGTCAAAGTCTTCTATTCTTGTAAATATACGTTGTTTTTCTTTCAGGATCTCTGGTAAACTGATGTCCCTGTGATCATTCATTGTTTCTTTTAACTATAACAACATAGTCTTTGATTCGTTCTCTTTCCGATTCTCGAACATATCCCTAGTCTCTTGACCTTCTTTATAGTTTTCTTGTCTCATGTTCATCTTTTCAACATTAGCAATCATTCTTGGGCAATCCTCAACCTCACGACCAACAAATTTACAACAAAGACACATAGGACCTATACCAGGGAATTCCTTAGCAAGATGTCCCAGTCTTCTAAAATTATAACACAGTTTCAATCCTCTCTTTCTTTTAAACGATCCCCAACCTTTCCTATACTGTGCACTAGGATCACAGTTTTGGATCTGCAACCTACAAAAATTATTTCTAGGTTCCTGCATCCACTTATTAGTCCAAGAATTCTTTATATGCATAGGAATAACATATCTTTCTCTATTTCTATCAAATTTATTCAGATCAACTCTTTCTTCTAACTGTGCCCTAGCTTTCAGACTAGGACAAAATCTATCAAACATACCTAGATTCATGCTTAAATTCATTCTTTCGAAACAAAAATTTTCACTTCTCTTACCCTTATCAGAGCACAAAGCTTTACCTCTTTCAAGATCTTATCTCTTTTTTTCATATCAGCTTTCTTTCTTAGCACATAGCTTCACAAGTCAAGTAGAATACTGCACACTATAGCAGTAGATCTACACACATATATTTCTCTTTCTTTAGTTCCCATCAATCATAGTTTCAGGTCCCGACAACAGAACCATTTTTTGGCATAGGGCCAGACCCAGGGTTCAATGCTTCAATAACGCACCAACAAAACCCTAAGTACTGACCCTTTCGGAAACACCTGTGAAGAAGATACAATCTCACCCAAGGTAGGAGAAGGGGGGGTTGTAGGACTCAAGTGTCTACAACCAAGACGGGACACAGATATATGATTCTAATACTCCGCAGAACACTTAGATAACAATATGAATTAGTACATGAGTCTCATTCACATCGCACATTAAACCCTAAATACAAATTAGCGCAGTAACCACCAAGATCAAGTACTTTCAGTCATTTAGCACATAGCATTAACTCAGATCTAGAATTCAATCAACATCAATAGAGAACTAAGCATCCATATATATATCTAACATATATAAAGATCAACGCACTAAGAAGATAAACACATAAACAACATCAATAACATTGCACAAAGCACATCAACACAGGATATACGTGGTTCACCCCAGTGTGGGGCTACGTCCACCAATATTTTTCTCTTATTCTTTATTATTATTCAATATTCTTACATTCAGTTTCTCCTATGCACAAATCCACTAAGCCTTACTCCACAGAGAACATGAGATCTGTGCACTAAGCACCAGATCCTCCTTCCCAAAATCAGGTCAAGGCACAAAGCCAACTCCTCTGTCAAGAACAGAGCCTTCCTTACATAGTATTTGCATAGAGCACTTACAATCACTTGCATTTAGCTCTGCAAGTATTGACATACTGTATGCAAAAAGCCAACAACTATTCGCACTTAGCGACCTTTACATATTCTTGCACAAAACCAACTTAGACAGACTTCGCTCTAAGTTCTATCTATTTATTTATACATTACAAAAAGGCCTAATAATGGGTAAACATATGGGCCGACATCCCTTAACCCAATACATAAACCCTAAAATCCCTTTGTTGGGTCCACAATCCTGCAAAACAAGTGAGATCCCACGATCTCATCTTCGCCTGGGTGCTCCATCTTCGACCAACTTTTCGAAGTCCAAAAAATAGTCAATCATGACCAATGTTTCTTCAAAACTTCGTCGAGGGCCAACAACAACTCAATATACCATTTGGTTGTTGCACCTATAAGTGTTCTCTGAAAAAGTATCAGATGAATGGAATCATCCATCAAAGAGTTGGAAGAACACCATAAATGGAAATTCATAGCATGATTGTTAGGATATTCCCCAGGTTTTCCATCAAATTTTAGGATGTCAGATGCTAATTTGGTAGCGATGGTGGACCAAAATGGGGCATGTTGAATGGGATCATTTGCCAAACATGACAGATCTAAAAGATATAAAATAGCCAAGAATGGAATAAGTCAATGTTGGTGAATATTTAAAAGGCAGCGAATGGCAAATATTTAACAGACAGCGAATGCTTGCCATTGATGGAAAGTACAACATTGAAGATGGCATGAGTACAGGAAGTTTGTAATGAAGTTTGTAACAAACAGACATAAAAATAGGAACAGAAGATAAGTTTAGGAAGACCAGTGGAAATCGAGAGATAGAAATATCAAGGATCATTACAATAGGAGTCTCGAACTCGCGATATGCGAAATCATGAAATATTCTCAGCTGTCAGATCGAGGATTGATCTAAACCATTGATCAGGCATGATGAAGGCCCGTAAAGTTTGAGAAGCATTACTGGTCGTTGGATCCATTCAAAATTCCCTAAAGAACGAGGGCTGTCAGATCTGAATGTAGACAAGAAGAGAACACTGAAGAGGAGGACAGATCTCAGGCCATAGATCCAAGCGCAGGATCCGACCATCGTTGGATCAAGAAGAACCTGCGAGTTCTTTAAAGTACAAGGAGAAGCGGGTGTAATCGTGATATGCAAAATCACGACTTAATCTGAGCCGTCAGATCAAGGTTGAATCTGGACCATTGATCCCAGTCCATTTCGGTGTTTTGAGGATCGAGTGTTGGAGATGTCAAAGAATATTGACCACAGGAATCTCGATATCGCGATATGCGAAATCGCGACTTAATCTGATCCGTCAGATCAAGGTTGAATCTAGACCATTGATTCCAGTCCATGTTGGAGTTTCACAGATCGAGAGTTGGAGATGTCAAGTAATATCAACAATAGGAATCTCAAAATCGCGATATGAAAAATCACGACTTAATCTGAGCCATCAGATCAAGGTTGAATCTGGACCATTGATTCCAATCCATGTGGGAGTTTCGCAGATCGAGAGTTGGATATGTCAAGTAATATCAACCACAGGAATCTCGAAATTGGGATATGCAAAATCGTGACTTAATCTGAGCCATTAGATCAAGGTTGAATCTGGACTGTTGATTCCAGTCCATGTCGGAGTTTCACAGATCGAGAGTTGGAGATGTCACGGAATATCAACCACAGGAATCCTGAAATTGCGATATGTGAAATCGTGACTTAATCGCAACCGTCAGATCAAGATGTGATCTGGACCGTTAATTCGACTCCATTACGGAGTTTTGTGGATTGGGATTTTGAAGTGACAAGAACACTGAACATCAAGAAAGTCGAAATTGCGATATGTGAAATCGTGACTCAATTGCAACCGTCAGATCAAGATGTGATCTGGACCATTGATTCGACTCCATTACGGAATTTTGTGGATCGGGAATTTGAAGTGATAAGAACACTGAACATCAAGAATGTCGAAATGACGGAATGCAAAATCGTGAAATGATCTGAACCATCAGATCAAGTGTTGATTGGAGGGTTACTGTTCTCTCTCACAGTTAACTACTCAGTTACAAATCTGTTATCAAAACAGACTCATGATTGCCGATCAGTTGGCGTTTCAGTTTCTCAGACAGTTGTCTTTCTTTTTCCTAAGGAGATGTGAAGTGGAACCACCGTGTGTGTGTATAAAAGAAAATGAGACAGACTGTGTGAGGTTGGTTGTTCTGGATGAAAATGAATGCAACTGTAAGAAAGGGAAAATGAGAGGATGCGCAATATGAGATTGAGCATATGTGCAGTGTGAGATGAAACGCAGAGAAGAATAATAGAACAAGTTGAAGTAGAGCAGAATGACAGAACAAGTTGATGCAGAGTAGACCTGCTGAACAGACAGAGGAAGAGAATAATTGCAGAATAGTTAGTAGAAGACCAGATTTACAGAACAAAGAAAGATTGGTAAGAATTGATTTATCTGCGTAGTTGTCTGTGTATTTATTCTTTCATATACTAGGGAGGTTGGGAGGTGCTCGGGAGGACTGTTGTCCTCAGAGGTTCAAGTTGGAGCTTGAACACAGGAAGTTGTAGCTTCCATCTAATTACAGCCAGAGAAGCTAGGGTGGCAAGGTGGTGCAAGGGAGAACAAGTGTTCTCTGTTATATAGGTTGGAGCCTGTGTAACTGGAAGTTGGTGCTTCCATCCAGTTGGTGCTGGAACATTAAGGGAGTTGGTGCTTCCTTCTAGTGGGTGCTAGAGA
>SNQJ01S0025589.1:160388-174892 GCA_010110895.2 Picea sitchensis
ATCCCATTCCAATTCATTGTGATAACACCAGTGCCATTAGTGTCTCCAAGAATCCTGTTCTTCATTCCAAGACTAAGCATATTCCAATAAAGTACCATTTTCTCAGAGAACAAGTTACAAACAGAATTGTTCAACTGAATTATTTACCTTCTACAGAACAGATTGTTGATATCTTTACTAAACCATTAGCAGCGACCCCTTTTGGATATCTTCGTCAAAAGTTGGGGGTTATAATTTCTTGTGTCTAATCTATTCACCTGGTTAGGGGGAGTACTTATTGAATATCTGATGTATTTCCAAGATGCTTATAGTCGACAGGGGGAGTAAGTTTTGCAACATATCAGGGGAAGAATGTTTCTTCTTTGACATTGATGTCAAAGGGGGAGAAAAGAGTTTGGGAGGAGAGTCGAGTCTGAATGCATGTGGGTGCTTGTGTTGCCATCAATGCCAAAGGGGGATATTGTTGGAGAATATTTAAAAGATAGCGAATGGAAAATATTTAATAGACAGTGAATGCTTGTCATTGATGGCAAGTACAACACTGAAGATGGCATGAGTACAGGAAGTTTGTAACAAACAGGCAATGGCATGAGTACAGGAAGTTTGTAACGAAGTTTGTAACAAACAGACATAAAAACAGGAACAGAAGATAAGTTCAGGAAGACCAGTGGAAATCGAGCGATAGAAATGTCAAGGATCATTACAACAGGAGTCTCGAACTCGTGATATGCGAAATCGTGAAATATTCTCAGCCATCAGATTAAGGATTGATCTAAACCGTTGATCAGGCATGATGAAGGCCCGTAAAGTTTGAGAAGCATTACTGATCGTTGGATCCATTCAAAATTCCCAAAAGAATGAGGGCCATCAGATTTGAATGTAGACAAGAAGAGCACGCTGAAGAGGAGGACAGATCTCAGGCGTTATATCCAAGCGCAGGATCCGACCATCGTTGGATCAAGAAGAACCTCCACGTTCTTTAAAGTATAAGGAGAAGCGGGTGTAATCGCGATATGCAAAATCGCGACTTAATCTGAGCCGTCAGATCAAGGTTGAATCTGGACTGCTGATCCAAGTCCATTTCGATGTTTCGAGGATCGAGTGTTAGAGATGTCAAAGAATATTAATCATAGGAATCCCGATATCGCAATATGCGAAATCGTGACTTAATCTGAGCCGTCAGATCAAGGTTGAATATGGACCGTTGATTCCAGTCCATGTCAGAGTTTCACGGATTGAGAGTTGGAGATGTCAAGTAATATCAACCACAGGAATCTCAAAATCGCGATATGCGAAATCGCAACTTAATCTGAGCCATCAAATCAAGGTTGAATCTAGACCATTGATTCCATTCCATGTCGGAGTTTCGTGGATCGAGAGTTGGAGATGTCAAGTAATATCAACCATAGGAATATCGAAATCAAAATATGAAAAATCGTGAATTAATCTGAGCCGTCAGATCAAGGTTGAATCTGGACCGTTGATTCCAGTCCATGTCGGAGTTTCGTGGATCGAGAGTTGGAGATGTCATGGAATATCAACCACAGGAATACTGAAATCACAATATGTGAAATCGCAACTTAATCGCAACCGTCAGATCAAGATATGATTTGGACCATTGATCTGACTCCATTACGGAGTTTCGTGGATCGGGATTTTGAAGTGACAAGAACATTGAACATCAAGAAAGTTGAAATCGCGATATGTGAAATCGTGACTCAATCACAACCGTCAGATCAAGATGTGATCTGGACCATTGATTCGACTCCATTACGGAGTTTCATGGATCGGGAATTTGAAGTGATAAGAACACTGAACATCAAGAATGTTGAAATCGTGGAATGCAAAATTGTGAAATGATCTGAACCGTCAGATCAAGTGTTGATCAGAGGGTTACTATTCTCTCTCACAGTTAACTCCTCAGTTACAAATCTGTTAGCAAAATGGACTCATGATTGCTGATCAGTTGGCGTTTCAGTTGCTCGGACAGTTGTCTTTCTTTTGCCTAAGGAGATGTGAAGTGGAACCATCGTGTGTGTGTATAAAAGAAAATGAGAAAGACTCTGTGAGGTTGGTTGTTCTAAATGAAAATGAATGCAACTGTAAGAAAGGGAAAATGAGAGGATGCGCAGTATGAGATTGAGCATATGTGCAGTGTGAGATGAAATGCATAGAAGAATAATAGAACAAGTTGAAGAAGAACAGAATGACAGAACAATTTGATGCAGAGCAGAGCTGCTGAACAGATAAAGGAAGAGAAGAATTGCAGAACAGCTAGTAGAAGACCAGATTTACAAAACAAAGAAAGATTTGTAAGAATTGATTTATCTGCGTAGTTGTCTGTGTATTTATTCTTTCATATACTAGGGAGGTTGGGAGGTGCTCGGGAGGACTGTTGTCCTCATAGGTTCAAGTTGGAGCTTGAACACAGGAAGTTGTAGCTTCCATCTGGTTGCAGCCAGAGAAGCCACGGTGGCAGGGTGGTGCAAGGGAGAGTAAGTGTTCTCTGTTATATAGGTTGGAGCCTATGTAACTGGAAGTTGGTGCTTCCATCCAATTGGTGCTGGAACATTAAGGGAGTTGGTGCTTCCTTCTAGTGGGTGCTAGAGAAACCAGAGAGTTGGTTCTCTCAAACAAGTTGCATCTTGTAAAACAGAGGTAGCAGCCTCACATTGAGTTGGTGCTCAATGATAGATGATGNAACAGAGGTAGCAGCCTCACATTGAGTTGGTGCTCAATTATAGGTGATGTACAGAACTTAAAAGACTGCCTATCATTTCGAAGAAGAAGAGGTTTTCTCCCTTTATGGGTTTCCTCGTGAAAATATGTCTCTGTTTATACCTTTTGTGTGACTGCTGCTCTTTACTTTTACTGTCCATATGCTGTATATTGTTGATGATCACTTGAAGAAAGTTTAAGAATATTTTAATAGACTTAAAATTGTTTAAGCTCAAATACAACTGATTCACCCCCCCCTCTCAGTTGTCTTAGTAATTTCAATATTCATTTGGTGTGTGGATACTGGTGATAACTATATGGCATGGAAACACAAGTAGGACCAAATCCAAGTTGTGACGAGACGAAAAAACTAGATGGTCATCCCATATACAGTGGATGCTCGATTTGTCCACCCGTGTAAGGTGGTTTTCCTGATTGTCCAGATTGTCCACTCATGTACTATGATTGAATAGATGGACCTCCTACATACTGTGATTGACTTGATGGTCCCACCATGTATGTTGATTGAAGGGACCGTTGCGCTGGAATCATGGGGTTTACGGATTGATAGGGAAAAGTTCCTTGGATAGGATTTCCCACCAGATTCGGTTGGCCCCCACAAAGGGTTAAAAAATACTGGAAATAATTATCCATGATACAGACCATTGGTAGAAAGGATAGAAGGAATTTCAGGAGCGACTTTCCCCCAGGCTTGTTGATGTTGCAACCATGTAGGTTTTTCCCTAGTAAAATGTTTCCCTGCAGCTAAAGGTTGGCCTCCCATTGAAGATTGACCTCTAATGTAGGGTGAACTCATATGAGATGCATGAGATGGAGACTAAATAACTTGTGTAATCGTGGTTGTGTGAACGAATTTACTATCGGCCATCTGACCGATTGGGAGACCAAGTAAGGCACTTGGCATGTGCATGTGCCGAAATAGTGAAGCAAGAATATTACTTGACCCATTTGTGAAGGAAGATATATTCGAAAGCGGTTGAGTCAGGGTTACCTGGGTCACCGATATTTCTAGTAAAGAAGAAACACCAATAGTATCAACTACAGGAGCAGTGGAAAACAATAAATTTCCAAGTCCTTCAGGAAAACCAAAAAATGGAGGGTTCAAACAAAAATATTGTGTAGTGGTGGAACAGGGTGGTAATCTATAATAAGAATAGGCATCAACATTTCTCATGGATGGTGGATCAGTGAGTGTAGGCCAAGTAGATTAGTAGAAAGAGGATTTGTGTAAGATGCAAGTCTTTCTACGAAGGTTGTGATCAGTTCTTCTATGTGATGCCCACTTGCAAGAGCTATGCTCTCGGTCTCATAATTTTGATCTACGGTCATTCCTTCATAAGAAACATTGTGATGAGGTTCTTGAATGTCAGGTTCCTAAGGATGACTTCGAAATTCAAAGAAACACACTCCTAAGAAAACTAAAATCAATCAAACAAGCAACAACAGGCTCAAGGATCTTCCAAAGATGGGATATCAATCCTCCAACAAAGAAATGAGAAGTAGTTACCATGACCTCCACATAACATCCCTTCTCAGTGAAATCAAACCCCACTTTTGCGGGGTCACCCTCCAAGGGTATTGATAGTGTGATACGACGTCTTCCCTAGGTACCATGGGAATCAACCCACAATCACCTCTGTAGATACCTAGGAAATTCCACTAAGGTTAAGAACTCGTAGTCAGCATCTTGGAGGGTATAATCGACAGTCAAGACCGAATGTATGGGTAGGATATCAAAGTCAAAAATTATCCCAGAGGATTGAGGAAAAATGGACCATTAGACTCTAGAGGACCTTGAACTGATTTAGATTTCATGAAGCACCGAGACCAAATGAGTCAGTGACACTTCAGGAAGAACCCCCAATATACGCTCTTCCCGCTACGATTGGTCAAGCTTTGGATGGGTAATCTCCATTGCTCTTTCGCACGTGACCTCATGTTTAGCTCCTGTATGAGAGGGGGCTCTCGGATATTCTTATACAAAAGTTGTATTTTTTTACTCTTTAGTGCTCTACAGTCTGTTTAGTAGTATTGGACAATTTACTCACTTTTCCTAGTCTAAATACCCTAATCCTGTGCTATTGTTGGTGCGATAAAACAAAAAAATGTTCTAGTTGATTTTATTAGAGTGTGGTTGATTTTAATGGATTTTTACTTAATAGGTTCACAAAGATGAAACGAATGATGTGTGAGAGACTCGACTCCAATAGAATACAAAAGAAAGAGATGCAATTCATTCTTTTTGATGAATTTTATGTATGGGAAGGAGAAGAGTCGTATTCTCCTTAACAAAAGAAAGAACTAAAAACAATGCAACTTTCAATTTTTGGGATCAATATGATGCAAAAATACCAAGCAAATGTTTCTGAAAACCGAAATGCACATGCAAAAATAGCTCTTTTTTCAAACATATACCAAAACAAATTCCTAAAGAATGCAAATTTTCTTTGTTCAATTATGTATGCAAGGAGATATGCAAACTTTTTCTCTTCTTAACTTTCAAATGGAATGGAAGAGATCTATGTTCAACACAAAGAAATATGAGGCAAGAAAGAAATCAAACAAATCACACTAAAAAATGATGAGAACTGAAAGAAAACATGAAGTGTGAGATAACTCGTTCAATCAAGGACTCAAAGATGCAAAAGAGAAACAAGAAAAGCATTGATCCAAAAAGGATCAAGAGAAGGATAAGAACAACTCAGAACTCGCAGAGGAAACTCATAATGCTTAGAATGTCTTTAGTAGACAGAGAAAGGGAGAAAATTCAAAGTTCCCAAAACTCAGTGAAAATGGCATCATCGCGAAGAGCGCGTCACAATATTTCCAATGGTTTTAATGACTAGTCAAACAGAGTTACAGATCGAAAGATATTCGTGGTCAACATTTTGGTCAACCTAGCCCAATCAGTAGGGATGAGTCAGCATCTGTACTGCTGATGTCAGCATCAGTATGGATGATGTCATCATTCATACAACATAGGTGGCAAGCGCAGAGGGTGACACATGTTGTGCTGATGTCAACATGACATCAACTTGATGATGTGGCAACATGAGAGGTTGCCACATGTCACACATTTTTGGACTTTTTGGGCCAACTTGTGGACCAATGAAAATTTTCCATGTGGTAGTCCGTACAGGACATGTGGCATCCGTACACTATGTGGCAGGTTGATGTGGCATCTGTACACTACGAGGCAAGCTGACATGGCATCCGTACGACATGTGGCAGGGTTACGTGGTAGGAAGGTAACATGGTAGGCTGGTTGTAAAACGAGGTGACGTGGGCCAATGATTGGCTGCCATGTGGAAGTGGGAAATTTCCAATGATGCCCAACAACCAAAAATCCATATATATATATATTAAAGACCACCAAATATGGAAGCGGTTCCCCCATATTTGGTGGCATATTCCGCCAACTGCTAAAATAGCCACCTTCGCCGAAATCTTCATCAGATATAGTAACATTTGCAACCATGTGTTAAAAATGGGAGGCCCATGGGATTTGACCTCGGGACCTCTGCCTAACCAAATCATTTAAACAATATCCACTAACCAATGTGCCTAATCACCTTTTAATGCACAACCGCCTAGATTTTAGTATAAAAAAGGGTTTCCGCCAGTGTAAGTGGGATGAAGGAGAGATCAAGGTGTGGCCGTACAGACTGAGCATGAATTTCGAGAAAATTTTCCAATAATTAATTGCACGTGTAGGCACAAAATTCGAGGCGAGATTTTCCTGGGGTCCAAAAGTGCCAGACTCGAATCGAGGCATGGTGAAAGTCATTTTTAGGTAATTCGACAACACAAATGTAGTGGTGATGTTTGTTTTCTGATCTAAGAAAATATTTTGTAGTTTAACTCCAGAATGAGGTATACTTATGTATTTTTCCCAATTATTTCGTGGAGTTAATAAAAAGGCCTACCCATTTGAGAGCAGGACCCGGAGACGTAGTCCGCCAGGGATGAACTCCATTATCAAGTTTTTTCATTCATATTTCATGATTGTCTTTTTCCTTTTGAGATTTTCCTTCTTTATGGTGTACTTTAGTTTGTGATCATTTAATACAATTCTTTAACAAGTCACTGGACGAAAATATCCTGGGTCATGTTGGTATCAGAGCAGTCATCTTTGAATTGAATTGTTGAGTATGAATGCTTACTAGGGCCAAGCATAATCAGGGTGAAGTAAATATTAAGACTTTCAATCCTGAAGTTGGTTTTTCATCCTGAAGGAAGAAAATGGCAGAAGAGGACAAGCATGATGAACAAGAGAAAAACTTTCACATGGTATTTTATTGCATGTCAGAAATGGTCGAACAAATGTATGGAGATTACGAGAAGAGGATGAATAAGAAAGAGAAGAAAAAGGAAGCACATGCAGATGATGATGCTTCGATAAACCAAGGGGTTGTAGGAGATCCTCCTGAGCCTCCATCTTCACCTTCAAGTTCTAGTTCTTGTTCCTCTGAGCATTCTCATAATTCTCATCATTTTATCCATAAAGCCTCTTTTAAGAAACCATTATTAAATCTGGATGTAAAATTTTCTTTACCTATGTTTAATGGAGATGATAATCTTGAAAAGCTAGATAATTGGACCCGACAGGTTGAAGTATATTGTCATGTTCAACATATTGATGAAGAGGAAGTTAAAGTGCAACTGGATTCTCTTCAGTTGGAAGGCACCACTCTCATATGGTGGGAGAGAAAGATACAAGACATAAGTAAGTGTGGTAATCTTCTTTCCTCATGGTCGGAATTTAAATCAGAGATAAGGAATCAATTATATCCATTAGGGTATTTACATAAAATGATGATGGAATGGAAAACTTTAGGGAAAAGTAAAGGTCAAACTTTACAAAGTTTCACATAAGAATTTAGGAAGAAAGATCTAGCATTGAACATTCCTTTGGATTATTATGAAACTTTAATGAAGTATATCGGAGCACTTCACAGTTATATTCGTCATACTTTTCTCTTGTTTAACCCCACTAGTCTTGATGAAGTTTGTGTGCAAGTCACTCACCTTGAGAACAGGGGGAAACATGTTCAAGAATATCCCATGAAGAAACCTTCCAATTTCCCAAAAAATACTTTCAAGAAGTTCAAAAGGAAGGAAAAGAAGACCTCTATAGTAAAAAGAGAAGGAGGAAAACCATATTGCACTCATTGCAAGAAGAGTGGTCACAATGAAGAACATTGTTGGAAATTGCATCAAGAAAATAAACTAAAACAGTGCGGTGGAAAGGGGAAGACAAAGACCATTTCTAGAGTGCAGTAAGATCTTGGTTCTGATTCAGGAGATGAAGGAAAGATCACGACAGTTGGAGTACAAGGTAAAGATTCTCTTCATGCTAGTTCAAGCTCCAATGATGAATCTCATGTTCATGAATGAAAGAGGAATGAGTTATTTCACATAAGAGTTGTATCTAAACATACTAAGATAGATACATTATTTTATCTGGGTTCCTAAGTAAACTTAATATCTAAAGCACTTGTCAAGAAGATGGGTTTTGAAATGAATCCACATTCGAAGCCTTATCCTCTTGGTTGGGTATGTGATAAAGAAAATCTTAATGTCACCAAACAATGTAGGATCATATTTTCTATTGCTTCAAAGTTGATTGATGAAGTGGATTTGGATGTTGTACCACTTGATATATGTGGCATAGTGTTGGGGAGTCTTTATCTTTATGATAGAAAAGAAGTCTTCTTTCATCACGAGAACAAATACCACCTTACTAAAGGGGGAGTGGAATATATTGTTAGAGCTCACAACATGAGTGTAAATATGACACTTGTTAGTGCATGGAAAATGAAAAGACTCATAAACACTAATAAGAGATATGTACTCATGGTCGTCAGAGATAAAGATGTCAGGACATCTGACGCTTTCTAAGGGTATGATCCATCTCATAAAAAGGAATTAATTGATATTTTTTCTAAGTATGATGATATTTTTCAGAAACCAGATGGATTACCTCCTAAGAGGGAAATCCAACATGAGATACATCTTCAGTAGGATTCTCCTCTTCCTAATGTGGGCATGTACAGGATGTCAGTTGTAGAGATGATAGAGATCAAGAAGAAGGTACAAGGATGATTAGATCAAGGGGTCATGAGGCCCAGTTCATTTCCTTGTGGTTCTCTGATCATGATGGTGCCAAAGAAAGATGGCACATGGCGAATGTGTGTCGATTACTGGGCCTTAAACAAAATCATGGTGAAAAATCAATACCCTCTTCCTCGTATAGATGATTTAATTGATCAGTTGAAGAATGTTGTGTATTTCACTAAGTTGGATTTGTGCAGTGGATATCATCAAATCAAGGTTGCAGAACAAGATGCATGGAAGACTGCCTTTAAAACCAAACAAGGATTATTTGAGTGGTTAGTTATGTTGTTTGGGCTTTGTAATGCCCTGACAACTTTGATGCGTGTGATGAATGAGGTATTCAAGCCTTTCCTAGATGGCTTTGTGATTGTGTAATTTAGAAGACATTATTGTTTTTAGTGGGACTTGGGATGAGCATGTGAGGCATGTAAGCAGGTATTGGATACTTTGCAAAGGGAAATGTTGTATGTGAAAATGTCTAAATGTGAATTTGGTAAGACTGCACTTGTATACTTAGGTCATATTGTAGGAGAAGGACAATTGAAAATTGATCCTTCCAAAATTGATGTAATTGTAATATGGACTGAGCCAAAGAGTGTAACAAAAGTCAGAAGATTCTTGGGTGCAGTCCAGTATTGGAGGAGATTCATTCCCAACTTCTCCTTTATAGAAGCTCATTTTCATACCTTAACCAATGTGAAGAAAAAATTTCAGTGGGAAGGAAAGAAACAAAAAGATTTCGCCACTTTGAAGGAGAAGATCAGTACAGCGCCAGTATTAGCACTGTCGAATATTCAACATCCTTTTGAGATCGAGATAGATGCCAGTGGATATACCATGGGTGAAATATTGATGCAATATCGTAAGCCTATCTTTTATCACTCTGAAACTTTTAACCAAGTTGTTCTTAAATATCCTACATATGATAAAGAGTTGTATAAATTAGTCCATAGCATAAAGAAATGGAAGCACTACTTGTTAGGGAAGGAAACAATTATACATACATATCACCAACCCTTACAGTATCTCCAAGAATAGAACAAACTACAACAACATCGACACTAGAGATGGATGGGTTTTCTACAACAATTTCATGTGGTAATCAAGTACAAGAAGAGTACAAGTAACAAGGTAGCCGATATGATTTCTAGACCTCCTATTGCTTCTTCTATTATTTTGAAGAATACTTCTTTATCTCATGATAGCTATGTAGAACAATATGTCATCGATGAAGATTTTAAAGAAGTATATGAGAAGATAACCCATGGTGCACAAGTAGAGAACTATTGTCTGTAGGGAAAACTACTCCACCATCTTGGGAAGCTATGTATTCCTACAAGTGAACGAGTCCATGTAATACGAGAAGCTCACACTTCTCTTGTTTCTGGGCATTTTGGGGTAGGAAAAACTATGACTCATTTGCAGAGGTCTTTTTACTGGCCTCAGATGAAATAAATTGTAACTAAATATGTAAAGGGGTGTGTGATGTGTTCTACTTGTAAGCCCACTAATAGAAAATTGGGGCTATACTCACCACTTCATGTTCCATCCCATCCATGGAAAAGAATTTCCATGGATTTTTTAGGGTTTTTACCAATGACCAAACGGGATCATTATTATTTGTATGTCATAGTGTATAGGTTCAACAAGATGTGTATCTTGATGCCATGTAAAAAGTAGATCAATGTTGAGCAGACTGCTAATCTCTTCTTTCAGTATGTTTGGGTTCACTTTGGGTTACCCACATCCATTGTCTCGGATCGAGATACTCGATTCCTTGGGGATTTTTGGACTAGCTTGTGGAGAATGATGGAAACAAAATTGAAGTGTAACAATGCTTTCCATCCACAGATCAACAGACAGACATAGGTGGTAAACATAATAGTGGTACTTTTTATTTGAGGCTACTATATCAAGCATCCCAAGTTATGGGATGAACATATACCCTATGTACAACATGATTATAATTGAGATTTACATTCGTCCACTCAAATTTCACCTTTTGAGACATGTTTCGGGTATCTACCCAAGGTTCCTTTGAGATTAATGTATGGGAGAGATGTCAATGTGAATGAAGAAAAAATAGAGGATAGAGCCCGCAAGTTAATCTAGAGGATCCAACAAATACACCAGCTAGTCAAGGAACAGTTAGAGAAAATTCAAGCATAGTATAAAGCTCGGCATGACAAGCACAAGGTTGATCATCAGTTCTAGGTTGGAGATTGGATATGGCTTCACATCAGCAAGGAAATATTGAAGGGTGAAGGAAAGAAACTGAAGCCCATTCGTTATGGACCCTTCACTATCATGGAGAAAAGCGACACTAATGATTTTCATTTAGATCTTACAACTTATATTCAAATTTACTCCGTTGTGAATGTAGAGAACTTGAAACTTTTCGAGCCTCCCATGATCATGGATCAGGATGAGGAAGTTCCAATACCTTCGGTTGATGAGTTTACACCTGAGTACTTGGATGCGTTACATGAATATATCATCTTGGACAGAAGGACGAGGACTTCAGTGTTCACGCAAGTGTGATGTTGATTATCTTCGAGTAGGCTTAAAGGGAACACATCCAAGAAAAGAAAAGTGGTTTGAAAAGGACAAAGTGATGGGACTCTTCCCTCACTTACCTATTGATTGATGAAAGATTTTGGTGGTCCAAAAAGCTCTCACTGGGAAGGCATAATCCAAAAAGGACCTAGAGAAGGATAAGAAAAACTCAGAACTCGCAGAGGCAACTAAGAACGCTTAGAATGGTTTCAGGAGACAGAGAAAGGGAAAAAATACAAAGTTCCAAAAACTCAGTGAAAATGGCATGATCACATAGAGCACATCGCAAGATTTCCAACGACGTAAAAGGATTGTCAAACAAAGTTACGAAGCGAAAGATATTCGCAGTCAAAGTTTTGGTCAACCTAGCCCAGTCTATAGGGATGACTCAACATCTGTACTGTTGACGTCAAAATTAGTACATTTGACATCATCATCCGTACAACATATGTGGCAAGAGCATAGGGTGACATGTGTCATTCTAATGTCAGCATGATGTCAGCATGATGACATGGCAACATGAGAGGCTACTGCGTGTCACTCATTTTTGGAATTTTTGGGTCGACTTGTGGACCAATGAAAAGTTTCCACATGGAAGTCTGTATAGGACACGTGGCATCCGTACACTATGTGGAAGGATGACATGGCATCTGTACACTACGTGGTAGGCTGATGTGGCATCTATATGACACATGGAAGGAAGGTGACATGGCAGAATGAGTGTACAATGAGGTGACATGGGCCAATGATTGGCTTCCACGTGGCCCAGTCATGGGCTGCCATGTGGCATTGGGAAAATTCCCAATGACGCCCAACAACCAAAAATCCAAAAAAAATAAATTATATTAAATACCACCAAATATGGCAGCGGTTCCACCATATTTTATGGCATATTCTACCAACTGCTAAACTATCTGCCTCTGTCGAAATCTCCATCAGATATAGTAACGGTTGCAACCATGTGTTAAAAAGGGGAGGCTCGCGAGATTTGACCCCAGGACCTTCGCCTAACTAAAGCCTTTAAATAGTATCCACTAACCAATGCGCCCAACCACCTTTTAATGCACAACCACCCATATTTTAGTACAAAAAGGTGTTTCCTCTAGTGTAAGGGGGACGGAGGAGAGACCAAGGTGTGGCCGTACAAACTGGGCATGCATTTAGAGAAAAATTGTAGTAATTAATTGCAGGTGCAGGAACATAAACCGAGGCAAGATTTTCCTTGGTTTCGAAAGTGCCAGACTTGGATTGAGGCATGGAGACAATCATTTTAGGTAATTCGACACCAGGAACACAGTGGTGATGTCTGTTTTCTTATCTAAGAAAAGATTCTATAGTTTAACTCCATAATGAGGTATACTTATGTATTTTTTCCAATTCTTTTGTGGAGTTAATAAAAAGGCCTACCCATTTGAGAGCAGGACCCAGAGATGTAGTCCACCAGGGATGAACTCCATTATCAAATTTCTGCATTCATATTTCATGATTATGTATTTTTACTTTTGAGCCTTTCCTTCTTTATCGTGTACTTTAGTTTATGCTCATTTAATACAATTCTTTAACAATTCACTAGATGAAAACATCCCAAATCAAGCATTCATGAAAATCCTCAAGAAATGAGCAACAAGAAACAATATTCAAGATTGGGTTGTGGTAAACAAGATAGTCCTAATCGTCCAAAAAAGTGAGATTTTTCAACAAAGACAAAAAAGGATCAAAACCAAACAACCTTTGCAAGCCCTAGTTTATGAACACTCCTAGACAATCAATCAATCTAAAAGATTTGTGAGATGAAGATCAGAAAACCAGAAGGAAGGATGAACCAAGGGATCTTGTTAAGCCAAGGGGATCACAAATAGGAGAATATTGAGAACTCAAATAAGGAAAATAAATGAGTGATAACTTCCAAATTATCAATCAAACAAAGTCAAAGATAGTTCAATAGACTCTGGTCTAAAATCGTCTCAAAAGAAGACTAAGCAGAACCGAGTAGAAACAAGCACCAAAAAAGGGAGACCGACGCCCCTATTCTCAAAGGGACATAGTGTTATGGCACCCACTAGGAGGCTTAAGAGGAGTTCCAGTCAACTAATGGCACCCTGTGTTAGAAAAACAAGATCATGGATCAATAAAATAAAACAAATGAAGAAACAAAACACAAAAGATACACAATACAATAGAGACATAGATTTATGTGTTTCACCCAGTGTGGGCTACATCCACTAGAGAAATTTCCAGGTCCTTCCTTTATTATTATCCAGCATATGAAGGGATACAGCCTACAACAAACCCGTTGTAACTTCCTCTTCTTTATCTCACAGTCTCTCGTCTTAGAATACAATATTTGCCATAATGCATAGCCACAATACGTTTCCCTCATAACAGAGGGTTTCCTTCTAGGGAAAAAAAACCAAACATAATTTCTATCATTAGATCTGCGACCTTATAATGAACGGTCTAGATTTACAATGAAATTACAATATACATTTACAATGAAATTACAATAATTTCTACCCAAGTTTTTCTAGTTACATCATCAATAAAAGTAACATAATAACGAGAGCCACCAAGAGATGATACATGAACTAGTCCCCATACATCTGTATGCACAAGCTATAACCTTTCATTTTTCTTTTCTTTTCCGACTCTGATAAATATGACTCTCTTCTGTTTTCCATAAACACAATGCTCACAGAAGTCCAAATCAATTTGTTTAAGATCTGGAAACAAATTTCTTTTGTCAATTATCTGCATTCCCTTCTCACTCATGTGTCCTAGACTATGATGCCGCAGTGATGTATCCACTCCTATAGAAGCTAAAGAGATAGAAGAGTCATTATTAATAGTACATAAATGAAATGTACCTACCTTCTGTCCTTTTGCTATCACCAATGATCCTTTGATGACCTTCCATGTCTTATCTGTAAATATGAATATACAACCTTCACTTGCCAACCTTCCCTGTTGAAATTAGATTTTTCCTTAAGTCTGGAACATGTCTTACATCTTTCAACAACCATTGGTTTCCATTGCATTGCTTTATTTTTACCTTTCCCATTCCAACAATTTTGCATGGTGCATCATCACCCAAA